>CAUYRT010041875.1:0-116510 GCA_963574885.1 Lepilemur ruficaudatus
TGAAAAAAGGACTGACCAATCAGGAAGCATTTGAGGAGTTACAGCTTGCAGTTCTCAATTAGGTCCAGTATGTAAATGAGGCATCCAAAAGCATCCAATCAGGGGATAGCAAATGCAAAACCACATCATTGGCTGCAAAGCAAAACTTATCATTCCAGGGAAACAGAAACTTAACTTCAACTATGAGGAGGAGGGTAAGGCTTAGGCAAATATGGCCGAGCCTCATGGCTCCCGACAGTTCATTTTCAACTGAAAGAGATACAAAAGTCAAAGAAGTAGAACAAGTTGGTAGGTATGTTGCTAGGAAAGCTGTACTAGGAAAAGGGAGAGGGGTGTAGGGTGAAGGAGACCAGCTGTGTGCAGGTGTTTAAATATATTTGCTCTTCTCTAACCAATCAAGGAACAGGTACCAGTGGTCGTGGGGATTTCACCTTCACTGATCAGTTAGACCTCTTCTTCCGTGTGATGGAGTGAGGATGTTGTAGAAGTATTCTCATGGAAACTCTAAGGAAATAGTTTCCCTTCCAATCCTATTTCACAGAGAAGATAGTGTCTCAGTGAATCCTTTCTCGCCCTTTCCTTCTTTTCTCCTGTAACGATGGAAAAAGTCCCTTCTGCCTGCGGCTGTTTAGGATCCTGTTACAGGATCTCCTGGAAACTCTGCCCTTCCCGCCTCCCACGCTGCGCTACTTCCCACGCATCGGCACTTCAGAGGCCACATACAGAAGCTTTCATTTGCCATTCTTGATATCTAGCACTGCGTTTTCCACCTACCTTTGTAATCAAAGACATACACCTGGTTCTGAAGGGGCACTGAAGGATGAGTTAGAGAAAGGAATGCGTGTTTCCCCAAACGTATCCCCTTGGGTCATATTAATCTCTTGCTTCCCTGCTCTTCCGTGATAAGCAATGTTAAAATGGCAACAGCCTGCCCCAAACTTCCCTTGCCAGCCAACCACCTCTGCTTCTTTCTGTCAGTAATTCTATCATGTTCTTGTACTGACCCATTAGCCTTCCAATTAAGAAAGTTACAGATGGCCTAATCCAAGTGAATATTGGAGTTGCCAGGATTATGGATATGGTCATGTAGTCAACTCACTGTTGGAACATTACCCTCCAAACTCCCTTTCTCAGCCACATGCCAAGGGGTCCGATGATGGCCTAAACAACACCCATGTAGCAAATGGCAAAAGAATGCAACTTGGTGTGTGACAACCTTAATCTTATCCAAGCTAACATCCACTTATGTTGATGACTATACTATGTCTACAGTAGTAGATTATCCTCTGGGCTAAGAGTAATAAACATAGGAATGAATTTCCTTGTTTTTATGACAAGTCACAATTTTATTTTTTGCTTTTTTTGGGGGGCAATGGGAAACATGTAGAGAAAAATAGAATCCAAAGAACAGTAGTTGGTCAAATAACAAGAGTTGAACCTAGTCTAACAACAGGCAGACTATGACTGCAGGCAAGATCCTTCGTAACTAGAGCACACGATAGCAGGGACATTCACAGGATACCAAGAAACTGGGTCGGGTTGGGAAAGAATCCTGGTGTTTCTGAAGATTCAGCTGCCACCCATGGCTGGGAGCATCAGTCTCATGTTCCACTTATTCTGATTTTCAACTTTGTTGTCTCCACTTTTGCGTACGGGTTATAAGGCAGATAACCGTTCCAGCAAATGGTAATGTAACGATAATGAAGCACAACGCAGCCAAAGGCTGAGATAATGTATTTCCATTTTGAGTTTATCTTTCCCCAAATTCCTTGAAGTGCATTACCCACCAAAAGTTCTCCCTTCACAAATGTGAACATGATTAAACTGGTGATTGCATCTCACAAAAAAAAAAAAAAAATCATGCTACATGGCAAAATAGTTTGATGTTCATCTTGTGGCTTTCAGTAGCAATTTCACGAGGCTGCAGAAAGCATCAGAAGCCTTAATCCAGGGAGAGAGATCCAGGAGTCTCCCGAGCCCAATCAAGAATTTGAAACAGGATCTTCAAAGTTATCCATTAGTTGAAGATGCGAGTGACTGAAGAAACTGCCGGGTGTGTGATGACATGCACACGTGAGCTTTAGAGAGACAGGACAGTAGGTGTGTATGAATCAAAGACTCCATTGATTTCCCTCCAGTTCTATTCTCCCAGCACCCTCAGTCCCATTTAAGATGAGAAAACTGGGTGCCCAAGAGGTGCAGTGATATGCTTAAGGTCTAACAGCAAGGTAAGGTCTCCCGGGGGGACAGGCAAACAAACGCTCACCTTCTGAGCAGGTGTCATTGACACTCTGCCAGTATTTCCTCATCTTTAATCCTGCTGTGAAAGAGACCAGACTTCCAACCCCGAGCCACCTGCACTTCCTTATCTGAAGGGGTTTCTTTAGCCATTGATGTCCACTTTGACCACTGTGTGGCAGGCTGGGGGTTATTAACATTGCTCCCAAACATCCCTCGAACAATGGTAAAAGGGAGCTGCTGTATAAAAACATTTCCCCAACCTCTCTGATAGGGTCACATGGAGGTGGGTGTCCCACAGTGGCTGCCAGAGAGAGTCTCCATGGAGATTAAGGAAACTGCAGCCATCCACCGGAATAACTGACTTGACGACACCCCCTTTATTGTCTAACTTCTTTCGCCTGTCTTAGTTCCCCACCCAACATCTGGTATTTTCTTAAACTCCCAACTAAGCTCTACTTATACGCGAATTGTTTCTTCAGGGTCTGCTTCTAGGAGATCCTAAACCAAGACAGCCCTCTCTACTGCACACTCTGTGGACCCACCTGTTATCCACACTCAATTAAAAAAAGCCCTGGAATTTTTGAAAAATTTGGAGTAGAAAAATACCAGAAAGAATTGGAGATCTTATTAGTAGAGCAGATGAGGATTTGGAGCCATTATTATTTGGGCATATATGTAAATGTGGCCTTATTTATACATACGCTCTTTAAGGTTTATAGCATAGTAGCTACTCACTAATCCTGTTTTCTAATTTGTTCCTCCATCCTACTCTAAGAAGGACCAAAAGAGTGAATGAAATAACTCAGACATAAAAATCATGTCTTATCTAAAAAAGGTCACAATTTTTCATCCTCGTCTTACCCCAACACACCTAGAATTGGATCCACAAATGGATGAAAAATGGGAAAGTGCTGAATGATGCAGCTAAGGTTTCTGCTTCAGAGCTTCTCTTCTCACCCTGCCTCACGTACAAATAGCTTCCTACAAATATGGCATGCACGTGTGTGTGTGTGTGTGTGTGTGTGTGTGATTGTATATTTTGAGCTACAGGTTTTTCCTAGTTTCTTCAAGAATGGAGTAGGCATTTAAATTTCTCCTTTTATTGTTTTGAAATGATGTCTGAGAATAAGGTAGAATATCTTTACTTTGCTGTTGTGAAACTGGTAAGTCTTCTGGATTTTTGAAAAATATGTCCCCTTGCTAAATATCTCCATGAGCTCAATAATGACATCTATTTCAAGCCTGCATCCTAGGCATATGGACAAGAATGGGGGCTGAATAAATATTTACTGAGTGAATGCAAACATGAATTAATAAAGTATAATCTGATTTTGAAGAAGAAATAATATAAAATGTATTGGAGAGGATATGCACAAATAGGCTAATTCTAGTGATCTCTAGATGGGATGGTATGTGTTTTTTCTCATTTTCTGCTTTGGGCCACAATAAACATGTTTCTTTTGTAATAAGAGGAAAACACATTAATAAAACGTAATTTCAAAAGACATTTTATGTAAGTGCCCATTTTTAGATACAATGACCACTTCTACTGGACCTGCCAAAGATGGTCTATACCCCAGTGCCCTGTTGCTCCCAGTAAGTAGATTCACACTTGCTGAATCAAGGTTAGACTCACAAAATCATGCTCACTATCATCATTGTCAGAGTAAGGGTACTTCCCCCTCAGACATCCCCTGCAGCATTATAAACTCTCATGGTTTGTGTTCCTTAAAGGGTGAATCCAAAGTCAGCCTGCAGTTGGAGAAAATCGTTTGGGAAAGGCCACCTAAAGAAAATAGCCAGCCCCTTAATTATTTTCCTCTTTGTAGAGATGATTTGTTGGTTTCAGAGAATTTCAGAGAGATATCACTGTGCTCAGCTTCAACTGCTTGTATAAACAACGTTTCCGAAACACGAAGGCACAAGAGTTTCCTCGGTATGCCAACATCCTCGCTCACTTACCTCTTTCCAGATATTCTGGCCTTTTTTTTTTCTGTTTTATAAATGCATCAAATTCATCCCTGCAACTGCTTCTGTGCCAGCCATTGCTTAAAATGCTGTCCTTGCTGGGTTATTTGCTGTTTTTGGTTAAGGTCTCAGCTCGAGTGACAGCTCCTTGCAAAGGTGTTCTCCTTTGCTGCTCAGACCAACATAGACAGTTGGTCACTCTCTGTCACATTATCCTATTCTATTTTCTCCTTTCTATCAGACATTCTCTTGCTTTCTTAACATATTCTTTTACTTTGCTTCCCCCATTAGGAATGTAGGTTTTCTGAGATCCTTGTCCGCCTGGTTCACTGTTTTATTCCTAACACATCTAAGAATTCATATTTTAACATGCTGAAAAGCTCAATACATATTTGTGAATAGAAGATAATGAAGGAAAAAGGATAAAGAAAAGAGACGGATGGAAGGAGGAAGGGAGAGAGGGGGGGAAAAAGAGAAGGAAGAAATAAATAAAATACGTCATTTCTTAGCTGCAGATCTTAATTCCAAATGGATCGATATACCCTGAAAAGTGAAGACTCTTCCATTTCCCACCATTTTCTCTCTTTAGAAGACAGTTGAAATTCTAAGTAGCAATTTTCCTGTTACATATGTATGTCAATTAACATAAATATGTAGTAAAAAACTAAATGTGAATATAATGGTTCACACATCACTGACAGTAAACACCATTAGATGATCAAAGAAGAAATACACAGAACTAAGACCTTGATGATTTTTCCTTGGCTTGTGCAAGTTACAAATTTTCAACTCTCATTATTTCCTTTGAACTTGAAACATAAGACAAAGAGAAATTACTACCAATATACTTAATCTTCAGGAATCACATGGATGGTTGTACAATAATGTGACTATATTTAACACTACTGAACTGTAGACTTAAAAATGGCAAAGATGGTAAAAATAACAAAAAGTAAAAAGCAGCTGGTCATTCCCATCTCCCTTGTCCCTGACATAATAATCCCCGAAGAATTTACCAAGATGAAGCCTCCGTCGGCTTGGGGCCCTTCCCAAATTAGGCAGAGCAGAGTTCCAGGTGACACTGATGGACACCCAGCTTGAGGAAGGGGAGTAACCTTTGTTGCTTTAAGCCACAAAGACTGTTTTATTGTCTCTGCAGAAAAGCTTAGCCCACCTGACCAATGCATGGTTGGTTGTCACTTGGAGATGAGGACGGGGGATAGAAAAAAAGGGAGAAAATGTAATCAGAGACTTAAGCATGTTTGTAGGATTAAAGGGAAAACCTGGGGAAAGAGAGAATTTGAAGATGAGGGTGTAGTTGGTTGGCCTTGGCTCTGGGGGAGGCCAAGGTCTGTGTTGCCCAACACACTGGCATAACACAGGCCAGGTGCGCTGGGTATGTGGCCAACAGACCTGACCAGGAGATACTTGTGGCAGGTACCACCATTTCTGCCCAGTGGAAACACTTCGGTAGTAAACTAAATTGCTGATGGTCAAATATTCACCTGAGATGATTTAGCATAGACCTTCCTCACCTAGCAGAGGGATGAAAGATATATCATCTTACTTGCCTCGGTTTCCTCATCTATCAAATGGTAATAACAGAACCTACCTGATGAAGTTGCTGCTAGAATTAAATGAGTTACCACGTGTAGAGCACTGAGAGCATCATCTGGCACAGAGTGAGTTCTGCTTAAGTGTGAGCTCTCACAACCCCGTCAGGTTTCAGGGAAAAAAAAGCTCTAAATGTGGTGTGGAATGTGCTAATGGCTCTTTTTTGCAATCATTTAAACAATAGGAAGAAGTGCAAAGAACTGTGCAGCTCTGCTTTGCTGAGAACCAAACAGGCAAGGCAAGCCATGGACATATTTAACATCTCTACCAGCTGCAGAGCTAGTGCTGTTAAATAAAAATCCACCTTAATGTATCTTGAAAATCCCATGGATGAATTATTATGGATTTGATATTAGCTAAGTTTGAATAAGTTTGAAGTAATTGTAAATACTTGCTGACACTACCAGGAAAGCAGTGAAGAAATACAGGTAAAGAAAAAAAGACAGGACCGGGCAGAGAGAGAGAGAGAGAGAGAGAGAGAAAAGATGGGGGAGAAGATAGGAGTTCCAGAGAGGTGAGAGGCACGGAGCTAGAAGAAAAAAAATCTAGGATAAAGCAAGGTTTATTGACTAGTTGACAAAACAGACTAAAAAATCAATAGTGTTTTCTCTGACACTTTAGATAACTTCCCAATAATGCTGGGCAGCTTGCTAAAGAAGAGGGGTCCCTATGGCTGACAGATTTACTCCAGAACAAGTTGAGTTTTCTTTATTTTTACATCTCCCCAGGTGGGAAGCAGTGCAGCTTGTCACCTTCCAAAAGGATGAAAGTAAGTGAACCTTCATCACCCGTCACTGTGAAGGGGACTTTGGAGCTGGGAGCAGGGGGTAGTGCAGCTAGGGATATATTTTTTTTTTTGCTCTGTGTATCTAGGGCCTCTGTCAGTGACTGATTCTGTCTTCCTGGCAGTAGGAACCTGATAACACAGGAACCCTTTTGAAGATCGTTGCCAACACCAGCCCTAAAGAGAAAGAATTAACTGACAGCAGTTCCTCAAACTTTCGTGTTGTTCAGATAACTTTTGGCAAGGAAAAACGATGAAGACCTTCAGTGTTGACTCATTAGTTTTATGAAGTCTTCAGTTCCATGGGTATGAACAATGAAGTAGACAGAAACACTAATGCTTGTAGTTCTTACACAAGCATAAAAATCGAAACGATTTACAAATTGAATCCGTACAAGCTCTGATACCAACAAAATCCCAATCAGCTATATTAGTTCAAAGTGAGACATTTCTAAAAAATAAATTGCCATTGGAGGGTTTGATAGTAGAAAACTGTAACCTCAGGTACAGCTTTACATTTAATCTCTTTTGGTGTTTTGTCCTCAGTGATGGCAACATAGGAAATCCCCAGTAATTATATTGCATATAGTGTAGCACTAATATCTCCTGAGTCTTCACTTGCTACTTTAGAATAATCAGGCCATCATTCCCCCCGATACATAACCAAAATTCTGCCACTGAGTAAGACCAACTTATGCAGGGCCACTTTCTTTTCCCATAAAGCTGATTTGTTCACTTAAAGAAGAGGTTCATGTGTGGCTTTTTGAAATCTGAACTAAATGAACTTATAGTCCCAGTATTGCTGGAATCGGGAAAAGAAAACCCCTTCTAAATGGACTGTTTGTGGACCATGGCAAAGTTAGTGCAAACTAAGATAACATCCAGGAAATATATTGACTCACATGAGACCGTGAGCTTAAAAATTCTGGAGCAAGGCGTTTGCAGTCTGGTCTTCCTCTACTACTGTTTGCCATGAGCACACATTTCTTTCTATTCAGTGAAAAACCTTCATCCCGACAATATCTGACCATGCGATTCGGGCCAAACTCACGTGGAAACACAAAAGAGGAACAGACCCAGTGCTGTGTGGCAGTACTTGGTAATAAAGCGAATCACAGTATGTTTTCATTTTATTCAGATTATCAGCCGACTAGAAATAAAGCACTCCTCGGAGAACTCTGAGACCTCAACAGTATATCCTCAGCTCCTCAAGACACAGTGAACTTCAGTCTGAGAACAAGGGGTGAAGAGGACAGCCCTCCTTATTATAGGGATACAAACATCTTGGTTAGGAAAAAAACAAGACAACCCTCTTTAAGAGCCCCAACCTCAGACTCTAGTGTGACCTGAGCTTGGGGGTGGCTCATCAGAAGAAGTAGAGGGAGGGGAGAGAATGCAGTGGGAGCCCCTCCCTCCAGGTCACCAAGGCTGGCTGCAGCCCTTTGCTGAGGGCCACAGATCTTGTCTGGCCTCCCCTTTACTTTCCGCTATTTAATAGCCCCTACCCCAGGGGTACTACGTTATCCTTTGTGGTTTTCCCTAACACTACCCAGACTTTTGTAACTAGCCCCTTCTATAAACTCTCTTCAAATCACTCGATTTGAGTATGTGTCTCTTCCCCACCAGGACTTTGGCTAACACAGGTTAACAGGAGTGTCGGCACCTGCAGTGTCCACTACTGTAGAATAATGGACTGTGTGTGCACGCACACACACAGAATACATATGCTTCTTGCAGGAGGATGGGAAGAGAACTCACATTTATAATTATGAGGTACTGGTCACCAAACCAGGGACTGGATGTGCATTTTCTTTCTGAAGCCCCTTTATTATATTTTGAGGGAAGGTTTATTCATCCCATTTCACAGATTAAAAAAAAAAAAAAGACTCAGGGAATGGAAGTGTCTTGCCCAGTGCAACAAAGCAGATGTTTTCTGCACTGTACCACCTGGTCAGTCAAGCTGCTTACTGAAGTTTGACGAGGACTCAGTGTCCATTTTGACCTGATTTCAGTTTTAGACCAGTGCCGGGGGCGGGGGTGGTTACTTAGAGCACCGGGGACATCCCTGCCTCCAAACGAATTTCATCATTCAGTGGGAGGTTTCAGGATGTATGTGCCAGGCTACAGGACTCTAAAAACTAAGACAAACATTATGTAATTTGGTGAAGGAAACAGAAGCTTCAAACTCTGTGGTCATTGACTGTTGTGTGGTGAGCCAGTATTTGGTCCTATGGGGATAAATGCTTAGGAAAAAATAAGATTAAAGGACTCTTTTATCTACCCTCAATCCACATACACAAAACAGACACATTCCTTATTCCAGACTCTAGCTTATATAGAAAACGTGCTTTGAATCCACAAAAGTAACAAATTTCCATCATGGAAAGAGACAAAAGGAAGGGTCCGACAAGCTGACATACACAGCCAAGCTGGTGTGGCCCAAGTGGCTTGGCAACAAGAAACTCACAAGACACGTTCACAACTCTTACCTAACAGACTGTTGACTTCAAAATACCTACCTCCAAGCCTCGCTGCTCGAATATCAGACAAACGGCAAGCTTGATAGGCAAATGGCAAGAAGGTAAGAGGTAGAAGGAAAAAAAGTCTTTGAGAATGGAAAAGAAAATCCATACTTCTGTGCATTGAAACACAAGGACTTTTCTTCCAGAAGATCTTGGTGAACCCCTATTCAATGTTCTAGATCTAAGTTGAACAACCGATGTAGGAGCCAGTCTCCAAAGATGTCTCCCCCGTGAGTGACATCTCCTAACATTTCACCCTTGTGTTGTCCTCTTCCATATTTCGGTCATTCAAATAGGGCAGGAGTGATTCAGGGCAGGCCACAAGGAGCCTTACAGCTACCAGGGGGGTCTTTTAGGGTGCTTGCTATCGAGTTACTCAGAACCCAGCTGTGATAAGCTCTGCCGCAGGAGAAGCCATGTGTAGATGTTCTTGTCAATAGCCCCAACGGAGCATCCGGCTGACAGCCATTATCGATGGTTATTCGTGTGATGAGCTAGTTTGGATGTCTAGACTGGTTTGAGGCTTCTGGTCACTCCAGCCCCAGCTACCATCTGATTAGAACCCTAGGAAATACCCTAAGGGAAACCCTTCTATCTCAAACAACATACAAAACCATGAAAGGTATTAACAAATTATTTCAAACCTGTGCATTTGAAATAGCTTTCTTGTAGAGAATAGATACCTGAAACACTGGGCTGCCAGGTTTCCAGTTCTATGAGAGCAATTAGGAAAACTAATTGAGGCAAGGAAAACAGTAGGAATTAGAAGTTAAGTTTGAGGGAATTCACGAAGACCATTAGAATCAAGAGAAGAAATCAAAACACAACAGTTGGAGACCATTTAGCAGGAAGAAGGGGGAGCAAAATGCTAAACTCAACACTAGGATGCTCACAATAAACTTTTCCAAATCATGTCACTTCCGACTCACATTCCTGTTAACTTGGGATTAGGAAGCAAGCACTCTCAATCAGCTTATTCTTTGAGAACCCACAAAGGTGAGGAATCGTTTTTTTACAAAAGGTTTTGATTGTCACAGGTTAAACCATGTTAAACCATGACATCATCTGAGAGTTCAAGGAGACAAGCTTTGATTTTCTGTAAACTTACGCACAAGGACCACGGAATTTCCCCAACAATCTCAGATTTGCAACATACTCTTGCCTTATAACTCTTTCTGATGCCTGGGCTTCCAGTGGCTGTTAGAGCCAGGGAAAGACGTTTGTTGATTCCTTGTCGATTTATTCGGGGAAGAGGCATTGCTATTTGCTAACCACTAATTCCGTTTCCAGCTGTCATCCACAGAAAGATGAATAAGACCTGATTCATGCCTCCAACACGATGCCACCCATGGGGGGAGCTATACAGGAGAAACCAGAACTAACATTTATTGTGCGTCAGCTACTTTTTTGCTTTCGCACCCCCCCTTTTTTTTAAATGGCATTATTTTTAAAATCCTCCTGACGATTCTGTCTATGGGACCTTATTCATCCTATTTTCAGATGAGGAAGTGGAACCTCAGGGTGGTTACACAACTTGTGTGAAGACTCGAAATAAACAAACGGGCTCTCAGCCTCTGTCGGTAGCATCTCCTCAACCTCCGTAGCCCTTATATAAATGTCACGGGAAGGCGTAAGGTAGAATGCCATCGTCAACTTATTTTACTTATTTTGACCATCTTAAAGCTCTTTGTAATAATTTGAGGTCACGGCACAGTCAGAAAAATCTCTCCCCAGGATCTTACCTTCTACATCCAAACCCGTTCTCGCTTCCCCTTGCCTGCCGCTGTTTAAATTGATAACTCCCAAGCTTTCCCTAGAGTGTTTGTCATTTTTACAACAGCCATTTTTCTTTGACTTGGGGGAAAAAAAATATATTAAATCAGTGTTTGCATTTTTGTGCATGTTTCTTAAAGTGCTCCCAAATAAGTTGATTCCTAATGAACTTAAGATTTTAATTCATTTTACCCCATTGCTGCTGCAGAAGGAGTCACATTTTTAAATGTGTGATGACATATGGCTGTTCATTATTTATACATTCTGTAGTAGACTATAAATTTTACTTTGGACATATATCGAGGCACTGAAACCATTTTGGTTGCAAACACATAAATCATGGTTACAGTTATTAGTCTAAATGTAACACCACCCGGGTTCTAGATCAAAACCTTTAAAATCCATTGTAATTGATGTCTGCTGTATAACTTATGTCTGATTTTATTAAAGGTTCTCATTATTATTTATATATTTGGAGCATTATACTCCTAGCTGTGCTACTCCATCCAGAGTAAATTATTTGGAGGTGTAGGATTGAGAGAGGATATAGAAGCGTGTCAGGGGACCAGGGTGGGCTATTTCTGACATGTTAAAAAAATAAGTGGGGAAAGGCAAGGGTGTTGTATTTCGGTACGGCCTAACTAATTCATGCAATGATTTAGTTAATTTAGCTCCCAAACGCCTTGTCTTCTCTACCAATTGACATTCATTTGAGACAAATAAAACAGCAGCAGAGTTGTGTCAGCTAAATTATAAATTAGCGAAAGGGTAACCGAATGAGCCGCATTCCCAGGGCTGCCAGTGGACCAGGCTTTTCAAAGACCAGAAGCACTTAGATTGATCCGTACATCACAGCACTGAGATGCCTCAGCGAAATGGGGACCCAAGGATTGATGACACTTCACAGGCTCATTAGAAAGCCTCAGGTTGATGAGCTGGTCCACCCAGCGTGACTGCAGAGCTCTGGCAGGTGACCCAAGGGGACGGGCCATGTCAGAATGGCAGAGAGGCTGAAGAGCAAAGGCGACTTGCCACAGAGGAGAGCGAGCACTGAACAGGGAGGCAGGAGGCGGGTAAAGACGGAAGCGAAGACAGCAGGACCGCAGGGATGTGAGCTTCAGAACCACATAAAACAGTCCCCAGCCCTGCAAGGCTGTTCCTAGCCATGTGGCCCCAGGGAACTTACATAGCCAGAGCCTTACTTTCTTCTGTATCTGTAACAAGGTAGAATTTTTTTTTTAATTTCAGAATATTATGGGGGTATAAATGTTTTAGTTACATGATTTGCTTTTGTGCAGTTTGAGTCAAAGTTACACGTGTGCCCATCACCAAGATAGCGTGCATTGTACCCGTTAGGTGTGAATTTACCCATCCTCACCTGCCCCCTCCCACCTGTTTGGTTCCTGTTGTGTTTTACTACTATATGTGCACATGGGTGTTGATCGATTAGTTCCGATTGAATAGTGGGTATGTGTGGTATTTGTTTTTTCATTCTTGTGATACTTCACTTAGAAGAATGGCCTCTAGTCCCATCCAGGTCATTATAAAAGGTATTAGTTCACCATTTTTTAATGGCTGAGTAGTACTCCATGTATACACATACCACATTTTATTAATCCACGCATGTAATGATGGGCACTTTGGGTAGACTTTATCATTACAGAAAAACCGAACGGAAGGTACGAAGTTGTCATACACTCCTCCTTGCCACACCATTACCCCTATGATCAACGTACTGCATTAGTACAATTGTTACACTTGATTGAACAATGTTGATACATTATTATTAACTAAAGTCCATAGGTTACATCAAGCTTCACTTTTGTGTTGTACAGTTCTACCAGTCTTGACAAATCCATAATGTCATGTATCTAGCATGACTGTATCGTACTGGAGAGTTTCACTGCCCTTAAAAATCCAACGTTTTCCACCTGTTCATCCTTCACTCTCTCCTCCCAGCCCCCTGGCAACCTCTGATCTTTATACTATTTCTGTAGTTTGGCCTTTCTTATAAAGTTTTGAGATAATACATGTAAAGAGTCTAGCAGAATGTTGAGTAAGTGGCTGAACTACAACAGCTGGTACAGCAGCATCAGTCCGTTCTAGTTACATATGAATTTCAAATGTTGCACATTTAAAATGCAAATTTCAGATAGTTGACCAACCTGAGAAATTATAAGAGGAATAATAGCTGTATTGTAAGGTCTCCAATTGTGTTTCCCCAGATGCAAGCAACCAAAAAGGCTGAGCAGTCCAGCCTTCTCTCCTCGTCAATCTTTGGCTGCGGGGGAGGTTGATCTAGGCTCCTGTAATTCCCTGAAGCCCTCCATAGGGGAGAAATCAGAAGCTCCAGTTGCTTTATCTGCAAACCTCTACCCTGGGACAAGATAGGTCTCTGGGACAGGCATGGATAGAGGTCTTCCTTGCTTCACCACTAACGCAAGAACTGACCTCCCTGCCCTATGGTAACTGGAGATCCTGCACAGCGGCTGTGCTCACACTCTTCAGGCTTTCCGCCCCTGTGAAAGGTGTGGGGACCCAGACACTACACCCAGCAGAGGTGTGAGAGGAGATTGGACAGGGAACTCACTCATCTGCTTTCAATGGTGGGTACAGGAGATGTTTTGTGCCCCTACCATCCCCCCAAGCCTGTCTCTGAGTATCCAGTGCGTCCATTATGATGGACAATTCCCACACGCTCCAACAGCATCCCTCCCCAAGCACCTGACAGGCCCACAGGAGCTTGGTCAGCCCTCAGTCTGGGTAGCCTGAAATTGTGGAGGGTTGATTGATGTCCTTGGACAATACCTTCTACCAAGGAGCAATGGATATGAGGACTAATGTCTTAGCCTGCTGTCCTCAAAAGAGACAGTTCTGGGGCAACCCAGAGTCCCATGTGGGACTTACACAGTGGTGCCCATGTGGAAGAAAAAGGCATCTTTTCCTCCTTTGTTCCTGCCATCTCTCACTTTCCCTGATTCTTCACTCTTACTTGTTAAGGACCTTCTCTACAAAAACGATCTGTTCCAAATCTTATGTCAGGCTCTGCTTTCAAAAGAACCCAAACCAGGCCAGTGGGGCTGCAGGAGGGCAGCTGGCAGAAGGTAAGATGAGATGAAATTATTATCATTAACTGCAAATTTCATGCAGTTAATGAATGAAAGTGTAATTTCTAATGACAATTACAACATAGTAGCTGACATTGCCAGGTTGTTTACTGAATGTTAGATGTTGTGCATGGATTACGTTATTTAATCCTCATACAACCATATGAGATAGGAATTATTCTAATACCCGTGTTACAGGGGAGAAAATTGAGGTTCAGAGATGTTAAGTGATTTGCTTGACTTCAAACACATAATAAATAGTGTGGTCAGAAAACAATCTAAAGTAATTTAATTCAAGGCTTTAAACCCTAACTCTCTACTTCCTGATTCAGCCTGGGTTTTAGTTGTGTATATGTATAATATACAAGTTATTCAAGAACACATTTTTTATAAAGGTAAAATCATGACTCACATACGAATAGAAAATGAATACATGTCCAAGATTTTATTTATCTTGTTAGTTAATGAGTGAGCCAGAAAGATATTACAATAGGTTTCAAGAAAAATTCAAAATACTATATCTTTATAGGCAATTGAGAATATTGAAATGAATTTACAAATAGACCCACACCTGGCTGCAAAACTGGTCAATATCCATGAGGCATAAATCAATTGCATTTCATTGGACACAATCCATTTGCTTTTCTTTGGATAAGAATCATTTGCATTTGTATGAGTTTTCTACCACTTGCAGAATTGTAAGAGGTCAAATAAAGGGAAAGGATAACCCGGAAGGGAACACTATGTACGATCCCCAATCATCTTCTTTGTTCAAATCAGAATCTTCCACAGTTTTTCCTGACAAAGTGTATGGTTGAATAAGTCTAGGACATTTATAATAACAATGACAATGGAATAGCACAGGGATGGCGAGCTGCTTTTTCTGAGAGGTCAGATGGTTAATATTTTAGGTGTAGTGGGTTATACAGTCTGCACCACCATTCTGCCACTCTGCCCTTGTGGAACAGAAGTTGCCATAGACAATAGATAAACCAACAAGCATGGCTATGTTCCCATATAACTCTATTTACAAAAACAGGCAGCCTGTGGGCAAAAACAACATTCTTCCACCCCTGGAATAGAAGACCATGACATATAAGTCATGCCAAGAATTATTATTATTTGTCAAGAATTTTTCCCAGGCAGAACACTTTGGATTAATTCATTTACTTCATTGTTAGTGACTAGATACTAATAGCAGTCTAAGAATGTTCCATGTGTATATAATAGTTTATAAAAAAATCCACTTATAAATTACTCCAGTAAGTTTCTTTACTACCTTTAAAAATTAGTTAGCTAATTAGTTAACTTAATTGACTAGTAATGATTGTATTTGTTGGGTATGATGAGAATGTTTTGATGTATGTATGCACTGTAGACAGATTAAATCAAGCCAATTAACATATCCATTACCTTATTATTGTTTTTTTGGGGGGGGGGGGCGAGAATGTATAAAATTTATTTTTTTAGCAATTTTGAAATACATGAAACATTACTTTTAACTATAGTCACCATGCTGTACAATAGATTGCTAAGACTTGTTCCTCCTGTCTACCTGAAACTTTGTATCCTTTGACTGACATCTTCTCTTGCCCTATCCATCCCTTCCCACCCCTCTGGTAGCCACCATTCCACTCTCTGTTTCTATGAGATCAATGTCTTTAGATTCCACATGTAAGTGGAGATCATGACGGTATTTGCCTTTCTGTGCTTGGCTTATGTCACTTAGCATAATGTCCTTCAGGTTTATCCATCCACATTGTCACAAATGACAGAATTCCATGATTTTTAAAAGCTATGTAGTATTCCATTATGTGTATACACCACATTTTCTTATCCATTCCTCTACTGATGGACATTTAGGTTGCTTCCATGTATTGGCTATGGTGAATAATGCTGCAACGAACGTGCAAGCAAATATCTCTTCAGCAGACTGATTTCATTTCCTCTGGATGTATACCCACAAATGGGATTGCAGGATCATATGGTAGTTCTATTTTTTGTTTGTTTTTGAGGGCCGCCTCATACTTTTTTTTCATAATGGCTGTACTAATTGACATTACCACTAACAGTCTATCAGAGTTCATTGACTTTTTTTTTTTTTTTTTTTTAGCATCAAAAGGTTACAAGAATGTTAGATAGTATCTCCATCTCTTCCATGTCTAGATGAGGGACCTGAGACCTAAGAGGGGAGAAGATACTTGTTAAAGATCACAGAGAATATGTCACTGGTTGTATTAGAAACAAAACAATGGGCTAAGAACTGGCATTCTAATCAATACTTTGCCAAGAACAAATGACACACAGTCACACCCCAATTTAGCAGGTCAGCGCCAGGAACGTTTATTAATCGGTACTAGACACTGCACCAGACGGGGCTCTGTAGAGACGCGCAGTCCAGGCCCTGCCCTTAGGGAGCTCATTCTCCAGTGGGGACGGGAGACTTGCAACGGTATGACAGAGTACAGTGTCTTCAGTGCAGGTAAACTCGGGGTACTACAGGAACATGGAGAAGAAGAATCTAAAATCAGACTGAAAGGGGCGTTAGGGACGTATTCTGGAGGAAGCAGTGTATGAGTAGACGTTCAAGGTTGAGTAGAAATGGATATGAAAATACACAGTGGTTCTCCTTTGATAATCAAACACTCTGATTTGGGACTTTCTTTTACAAAGAAACAAATATCATGGGGTCCTTTGCTGCTGCTGCTGCTGTTGTTTCCAGAGATGACACTGGGGACACATCCACATGGACAGAATGCATGAGTACCAGAGACTGGTGGGTGTTTGGGGCATGCATCCGTATCCCAGTACCGTTGCGTTGTCCAAGGTCTTACCAGAGGTTGGGATTCATTCCCGGGGCTTCCAGGAAGAGAGAAGCATTGAGGCATCTGAGTGCCCCAGATCGGGACACCAGGATGGTTTGACCGAAAGTCCCCATCTGGCCTTTGGTGTGAGATCCAGGAGTCTCATCCTCCCCCATGCTCTGCAGAGACTACTGCAGGCCCTGGAGTCACTTTCTGCTGTAGGGACAGCATGTAAGCAAAAACTCATGAAATGAGCTTGAGATTCTGCCTGAGGATACCATAGCCAGCAGTCAAATGGCCTTGGGGGCTCCAAATTAGGTTCCAAACAATTTTTTTTCTCATGGTAGAGTGGCACCTTGTAGACAATCACATCTCCCATGGTGATCTCATCTGTGAAGCATTTGCCTGTGTTCTTCCTTATTCTCCTTTCAGTCAAATTCTGCGTCTTCAAGGACTTGTTTACATGATCCCCTCAGCTGCAATCTTTCAACCTTCTTCCTGCAAACACAAAAAGATCCCTGGGGGCCATAGAGCAGTTAAAACATAAACACTCACGATTCTTCTCCATCTCACCTTCGTTGTCCCTTGTGGCAGGGGTCAGCGGTCCACTAGGACCATGTGTCCTCTCCCCTCTCTGGTTCTTTGCTAACCTGTCCTCTTTCTTTTGACACTCATGTGTCTTTTAAATTCCAAGTCACTGAACACTTGAGCAAATCATGCTTTGGCTGACTTGGTGGAGGATCTAACTCCTTTGCTGGAAATGATGCATATGAAGACCTGCATGACAATGTGGACACGTGCATGTTGAAAGAAGCAGGGTTTGTATCCCAAGCACAGGGAAGGTTCTGCAGCTGTGTGTGAGACACACATGTTGGGGACACAAAGGAAGAATGCGCATCAGTAACACTCATGGTTCTGTGGAAATAGAGACACTCACCTGTTTATTGTTCTTTTTTTCCTCCAAAGTGAATTCATATTAGTTTTAGTTTTAGAATTAAAGTTCTTTCATTAAGACCATGCTCAGTCACCATGTCTTCCTGAGCCTACCTATTGGAACAGTTCTGTCTCTCCTGAAACTCCAGGTTGGCTTCTACACCTACTCTATTAAATCATTCATTCAGTAATTATTTATTGAGTGCTTACTATTTTCTAGTGAGTGGCATACGGCAGTGAACAAGCTAAACCCGTCTTTCCCAAATCCCTGCCCTCAAGGAGTTTACATTCTAGGGGGAGAGATAGCCAAATAAAATAAACAAGTAAAATAAACAGTTTGATCTTTATTTATAAATACTTGTATGTGTATCTGTCTCTCCTTCTGTATCATTAACTTACATCGCGGCAAGAACAACCTTTTTAAATTTTGTTCCCCAGAGCACCTGTCTTAGAACAATGATTAGCATATATTGAATTCTCAATCTGTTTCTGCTGCGTTGAAAAGAAGCCTCACCAATTTTATCTGCCTCCTTCCCCTTCACCATACTACTCAGACTAGAAAAATCTGAAGCAGAAGTTACCATAGCAGTCACTCTCTGGGCTATCAGTGCTGCCAACAGGAGGCTGAACTGATCCTGCTCAATTTACCTGTTTGAATCATAGGGGTACCAGGCTTGTCAACATGAAAGGAAATTCAGTGGTCTTCTCCCCAGTTCTCGGCTTCCAAACACTCTCGGGGAAAAAGGAAAATGCAAGGTCCATGTTTCCAGTTTTTTTTTTTTTTCCTTTAGTCCCTGTTTAATCTCTTTGCAAACTCTGTGGATGCAAAACAAAGCTGTTTAGCCTTCTTGTCACGGAGCTGAACGTTCATCACCAAATAGCACAAGGGAGACATTTACGGTTTGGAGGCAAAAGGAAAACGTGTCCATGTGGAGGCAGGGTTGGAGTGAGTCCTTCTTTCCTCCCCACGAGTATCCATAAAACCGTGTTTGCAATCATGACGCACACTTGAATTTCCTCCTTGAGTGCAAGCCTCCCTCCATACATGAAGCAGGAGCCACCCGCTCCCCTGTTTACTCTCTGATTGATTTGTCATTTATTTTATTTTCCTTGTGTTTTGTGATCTGGAGTGATCTGTCAGTCAGATAGCGTTAAGCTACACTGGCTTTTGCCCCCTTTCCTGCTGGAGCTGTATTTATTTACTGGGGTCATCACAGTGAACTTATAGGTACCTTGAATAAAGGATATAACAATTTTACAAGAACAATTTTAAATGAGGAGGAAAAAAAATAATTCCATTCTCCAAGGTGAGCTCCTTTGTGAAAATACGACATCTCATATAATTGGGGGCATGGTGATCACTCCATCTTTATCTCTGAAGCCAGTCTGACGAGAGCAACTTTTGTATTGAGAAAGGGAGGATTTCCTTTTAAAAATTGCCTTGGAGGGTGAGCTCTTGGGAAATCACTTCCCCATTGAGGAATGTGAGCTTGCATTCATTTTAGACCGTGGTTTTACTGTTTTATGAGAGCCCTTTTAGCAAGAAAGAAAGAGGATAGAGAAAGAGACAAAAGATGGAGAAGAAAAGAAAGAAGAGAATGGGTGAAGAGAAGGATATGTAGAGGGAAGGAAAGAGAGAGAGGAGAAAACCTGCGGGAAGCAGTTATCTTCCATCCCATCACTTTCCCTACAGAAATTATAGTGACCAGATCATTTGCTTTTGCAAAGATCAAGAAAACAGAAGTTTTTCCTGGGCTGGCAGTTCTAAGTAATTAACAACATTAAAAGATGTCTCTAGTTATTGCCATCATTGTCAAAAACAAAAAACTCAGAAAATTCCCCAATGAGAATTACTAAAAATTGGATTCATTTTTATTTGAAAATCAAAATCTATCAACATAGATGATATGTGCTGGAATCGAGAAAGTGATGGTAGCAACCAAGACGGGGGTGTCAACTCGTAAATGTTGAAGATGACTGAAGAGTCCGAAAGCTAGCTCTAGGAAGGGGCACCCAAGATATAGCTGTAGATAGACAAAATATTGATATATTTACAGGTATAGCTATAGATATATAGATACTTGGATTTATTGAAGCACAGCAAAAGACAACACTACCACTTTTAAAATGTAGATATCAAGTTCTAGATGAATACTGATTTCAAAAAAAAAAATTCACATGCCAATAAAGGTGCATCTTTATTAATTCATTAAACATACCTTAATTGAGTATTTCTTATTTGAAAGGCATTGTTCTAGGTACTGGGGATGGAGTGATGAAGGAAGGACTCCCTGTCTGCAGGGAGAGAAATAAAAGTGGAAATCTATTAAATACACACGTCTACAAGGTAATTTTAGATGTTGATATTAAGAGAATCAGAAGGCAGAGTAAAGTGATGAAAAGTGTGGATGATTTTGGATACAGCCAGAGGCAGCCCTTCTGAGAAGAGGCCATATGAGCAGAGGTCTGAAGAATGGGGAGCAAAAAGATACATCACAGGGAGGGCATTGCAGACCCAGAACAGTAGGGAGAATTCTCTTGAAGCTTGAAGTATTGTGTTCAATGCACAAAACGAAGCTGCTATGGCTCAGGGAAGCAGAAAACAATGGAGCCATTTCCTTTGGAGTCCCCATCACTGCAGTCACAGCATAACTGAAAGTGTTCTCTTCTTTAAACAGTGGGTCAGCTGGAGTTTGAGAAATGAAAGCAGCGCCTGGTTCTCAAACTTTTCTGTAGAAAGATTTGAAACACAAACACTGCAGGAACTGTTCTCACCAGGGCGGGGCACACTAGGATCATTTCCAGCATGTACATGGAACTATTTCCTGAGCAGTGAAGTACCCTCTGAAAGTAAGTGAACCCTAAGGACGTCAAGTTCACCATGGTTCACATCCACGTACCACACAGTGACAAACACAAATGCATGGTATTTGCATGGACTGTTTGTAAGTGAGGATGTGTTATGAAATCCAAGGCCCTGCTATTGATTACAACAATAACACTAGCAAGGTTTGATTACTTAATGTTCTTACTGGCAAACTCTCTGGTCAGGTTGAGCAATCACTTGAAGATGATATGAACAGGTGGAAGAGTGAGGCCTTGTGTTCACAGTCACATTGCAGGAATTGAGGCAATTAGCTGACAAAGAGCTAAGAGGATGTAACTAATACTTCCAAACCCACCTGTGATCTTCAGTGGCTCTTGCGTGTACCATTTCCTAGGGGTATCAGTCATAAGCCATCGTCTTCTCTCCAGGGGTCTGTTTTGTCCTCTATAAATGCCTTTGGAACAGGGATCTTATCCTGGGTCTTACAACTACCTAAAGGTTGTGAAAGGAGCTGAGGACAAGGAAGGAATATGGGAAAGAAACACTTGTTGGGGTGAAATCTGGATAATCCAACACTTCTAAGTATTTTCCACACTATACGTGAAACCGCACAGTGCAGGAAAGCGGAATGACGTGGGGAGGGGAGAAATGACATGTTCTGATGAGAGATGCAGGTGAGAAATCACTCCCATTTTCCCTCTTCTCGCCCCCCCCATGCCAGCAGTCATGAAAGATCCTGGGAAACGTGATCACGTGGTGGGCACACAGAACGGGGTGATGGAGCTGCCTGTTTCCTGCACTAACATCTCAAAACTCAGCTGGACACTTTTACCATGGCTTTTAAAAAAATTAAAAAGGTGACTCATTAGAAAGACAGATAACTCCAGACTGAATCAGCGTCTCTGGGGTAGGGCGTGGGAATCTGCCTTTCTCACCAGCTCCCCATAAATGTCCTGGGAACGCTGCTTTACCTTTCTCTGTGCCTCCTACCGAGGCCTCTGATTGGAGAATGGCGAGTGAGAAGCCCAGACTTGGGTGTTTTCCCTTCGTCTCAAGTGCAAACTCCCCAGTGCAGAGGATCCCGTTGGTGCAGCCCCCATCGTGCCAGGGACACGGTCACCATTGCCACGTGACGTTTTCAAGGCTGACCATGCCACAGGCTTCATTGTTCATAGTTTTGCAGATCTTAGGTCATAACGTATCGAATCGGTTCTCTAGGCTGGCGGGAGTCGCACGGTACTCCCTCTGCAGTGTGCAGCGTCTTTCCTAGATGAGTGTTTATAGGTGGAAATGCCCCAAAAATGGAACCGGGGACGCGATCTAGCCTTTGCCGTCCAATGTAATAACCAGTAGCCCCATGTGAACTTGAAGTGTGGCTAGTTCAAACTGAGATAAAACAGAATTGCAAAATGCACATTGGATTTCAGACAGTGCCAAAAAATGTAACATGTAAAATATCTCATTGATGATTTTTATATTAGAATATTAATATTGTGACTATATTGGGGTTGATAGAATATATTATTGAGATTAATTTTAACTACTACTTCTTCCTTTTTTTTTTTTTTCAGAGACATGGTCTCACTCTATTGCCCAGGCTGGAGCACAGCGGTGCAATCACAGCTCACTGCAGCCTTGAACTCCTGGGCTCACGCAATCCTCCTGCCTCAGTCTCCTGAGTAGCTGGAACTACAGGGGTGCACTGCCACACTCAGTTAATATTTTGTTTATTTTTTGTAGAGATGGAATCTCGCTATTGTGCATGCTGGTCTCAAACTCCTGACCTTGAGATGCTCCTGCCTCGGCCTCCCAAAGTGCTGGGATTACGGTCTTTTTCCATATTTAATGTGGTTCCTAGAAAATTTAAAATTACGTACATGTTTCACATTGTATTTCCATTGTGAGTGCTGAGTTAGCTTCTCCTGTAGATATAGAATATTTAGAACCATAATACTAAATGATGAAAATAGGATCTAAATTCATGTATTCTGTAAAACCTCGATTTCTCTTACACACACAGCCCACAGAGACACATACAGTATTCAAAATCGGCATTCAAAATCAATACCTTTGAGTTCTTTAGATCTTGCATTTAACCAGTACCACATACTAAGTTTGGGATGCAATAGCTCCCATCCACCAATCAAGGCTCAGCTGTGTGCCTCTGGGAAATGACACATGACTCGTGTGACACTTGATGCTTGTGAACTACAGAACAGATGATATTCATTTCCAAAGGTGCTAAGAGACTACTCTGAATTCAAGTGTCATCAGTGGTCAACTCTGGAGGGTGAGATATTTGCTTTGACTAGTAAAAAAATAGTCATCATTTTTATTCAAAGCTTGTGTGCAAAATTTGGTCTGGTGCTACAGCCTTCATATACTCTAGAAGAAGATATAGAGGGTCCAGGAAACTGGGATACTCATGTAAACTGAATTCTCCAGCCCCACTCAGAATTCAGAATGAGATATACTCGGTTTTAAGTCAATATGACAGTTGAAACGGTAGCTGTGCTACTGCCCCAAGCCCCAGGCATTGGTGAGACGCAGAACATTCCTTCCTTCTCTGCCCCCTGGTTGTGCTTGTTTTCCTTTGAAGAATAATTAAGATTTAATGGCATATTCTCACAGTTTTTTGTCTGCCTGCTTTCCGGCTGCCTACTGTGCAGAATGCTTGCGTTTGATCCCGGTCATTACAAGAACTGTACAGTAATTGCCTATCTGGTGACTCGTTAATGGAGGTCCCCAGAGAGCGGAGACGCTGCTCTTTTGAAGTTCGTCTTGTTTACCGTTGGCCCTTCTGGTTTAATCTATATCATCAGAGAGCCTTGCTCAATTATTGGCAGC
Organism: Lepilemur ruficaudatus; assembly: GCA_963574885.1. Classification (NCBI taxonomy): domain Eukaryota; kingdom Metazoa; phylum Chordata; class Mammalia; order Primates; family Lepilemuridae; genus Lepilemur; species Lepilemur ruficaudatus. The sequence continues at coordinate 23,421 of CAUYRT010041875.1, forward strand.
TCAGTCTCTTCTTTTTGGGACACAGGCACTGGATAAACAAGTTTTTTGCTTCTTTTCTTTTAAAATGCCTTCTCGATTTATCCGGATGGGCCCACCTTAGTCAAGCATGAAACCTCATGCTGTACCAGGTGTGGGATCCTGCAGGCCACCTATGAAGCGGCTCTGCAGACCTGCCCAATAGGCCACAGGCTGGAGGACAACCAACCAGACGGCATGGTTCTGCCTTTCATTGAACCGCAAAATGACACTGCGCGTCTTGTAGGATCCAGATGAGGGAGCACCTCTCGCACAAGACCTTTTTGGACACTCCAAACGCAGCTCTAGCTGGTTTATTTGCCTCTACTGACTGCTGTTACGACACTCCTCTCTATCAACTTTGGTCATATGGACAACTTTCATCACTCTAAACATGGGGGCCCCACACAGCCAAGGGCTACATCTTTATTCCCCAAACTCCGGCGTTGAGAAGACTTCCGAGAGCACAGTACGTGGTTAAGATGTGTTTGCAGAATAAGTGGACGTTCTCCAGGGCAGGCTAAAATCATTCTGTCCTTTCTTAGGAAGGAAAAATTCAACACTAGCTACCCGAGTTCCACTCCATTCCCTACTTAACTCCTAGTGTCAGAAAATATGGAATTAAAAGAAATAGGAGTTTAGAGGTCATAAGGGTTAGAGGATTCCATAGCTCCTAGGGCTAGCACAGCAGAGGGCACTGAGACAGACTGTTGTTGATGAGGTTTGAGCTACTGGATGCAGACATGTAAGAAATTAACTTCAGATTTAACCATTTTATGAAGAAAATACTTTTTATTAAATACAATTATTTCTAAAATAATTGTAGAGACAGGGTCTTACTCTGTCACCCAGGCTGGAGTGTGGTAGTGCAATCATAGCTCACTGCAGCCTTGAACTCTTGGGCTCAAGCGATCCTCCCCTTTCAGCCTCCCGAGTAGCTGGGCCTATAGGTGCGCACCACCACACCTGCCTGATCTTTTTTCAATTGTTTTAGGGATGAGGTCTCCCTTTGTTGCCCAGGCTGGTTGCAAACTCCTGGCTGGCCTCAAGTTATCCTCCTGCCTTGGCCTCCTGAGTAATCTTAATACATAAAATTACACATGAATAGTATCACAGTCCCAACGTAGACATGTTTTACATATTTGGACAACTTCCAACTGGAAAATACACCATTAATACATTTCAACTGCAGAGAATCACCCCAATAATACTTTGGTTCTGTCAGTAATGGGAAGTTCCTTTCCTAAGCCAGGAAGTGTGGCAAAAATACTTCTCATGTGTTAGTTGATTTAATCCTCATAACAATGCCATAAGACATAACTATTCTTATAATTACTTTTATTTGACGAGAGGGAAACCAAGGTTAAGAGTGGCAAATCGGCCAGTAGTTATCAATGTTGGGGATGACATTCAAATGTAGGTTTCTTTGTCTCTTAATCTCTTCAAGATTATAAGATATTTCTAACAATAATATTATCACATATATTTTATTGTTCACTATATAGCATGATTAAGTAGCTATGCCTAAAGTTAAGCATTAAAAGATAACGCATATGAAATATCAGGTGCTGTGCTGTTTATAGCTCATTTAATTATCCTCATCTTTTTAGGTAGGTGGGGGTTAATATTGCCATTTTACAGATAGGGCAGGGAACTGAAAAGTTAAATGCCTGCCCGAGGTCACATAGCTGGTAAGTAAGTGGCACAATTCAAGTGCGAACCCCCTTCTTTGGCTCCAAAGCTCACTCCAGTTCATCCAAGGTGAACATTTATCCTTAGGTAAACTCATTTTAAATACTTGAGCAACTTCTCTCAGGAATACTCTCATCACCAAGAACCCCAAGTCCAATTTAGAAAACCTTATTAGTCTAATAAGGCTTCAGTTCCATCGGCGTAATTGGCAGGCACCTCAGTCGCGTACAGTCTAATTATTCTACGCTGGGTTCCTCATTACTGGGTTTTGAGGGGAGGCGAAATGGGAGGAGAGGAGGAAATGCGTGCCAGGAAGTGCTGCTGTAGCCTGAGACCTCCCTGCAAGGCCAAGAGCAGCTGGCCAAGGTCACGGGGGTCCCCACTCTGCAAGAGAAGACCTGTGCGCTGGTGTCCTCCTGCATTTATGGGAGCACGGCGGCAAAACAGCTAAGAGAAGTTAATATCCAAATTGTATTAAAGGCATTAAAAGACTTCTAGAGAAACCCACACAGCAAGGAAAACCTCAGGATTTGGTTGCAATGCTAATTCTTAAATTATTTCATGTCATCTTGAGGTCACCTTTATTTGCATGAGTGTGAATCTTAGCTGTTCTTCACAACCAACAACAACAAAAGAGTAAAAAATTGATAATAATAATAATAAACTCTAGTATGGTCGTGGTGAGGATTAAATAGATAATGCTGCCCTGACTCTGAAAAGGCACCAGCAATCAGAAAACAATCATTTTCATGGTTTCACATTAAGCCAATCCACACCAAGCCCAACATTTGTACAGATTGATCCTTTACCACGTGCTACTGTTCCCATTTTATAAACTGTTTTGTGATTTTTAAAGTGCATTTATTTTTAAGTGGCAAACAATAATTGTCTATATTTATGGGATACAATGTGATATTTTGATCTATGTATACATTGTAGAAAGATTCAATCAAGCTAATGACCATGGTCATCACCTCACCAACTTACCATTATTTTGTGTGTGTGGTGAGGAGCTTCAAAATCTATTCTTTTAGCGATTCAAAAATATACAATACATTATTGGTGACTGTGGTCACCGTGCAGTACAAGAGATTACTAAGACTTATTCTTCCCGTTTAAGTGAAGCTTTATACCCTTTGAGCAACATCTGAGCTTTCCCCAGCCCTCCCTTGCCCCACCAGGCTCTGATAACCACTTTTCTATTCGCTTTCTATGAGACTGAATTTTTGCATTCTGCATCTAAACCAATTCATGATTTAAAAACAAAACCTTTAAACAAGAAGAAGATGTCACCACAGCATGAAAATAAAACCAATTCAGCAGTAAAAGCCACTTAATTATATGTACACATCCAAGAGGGCTATTATGTTCCTGTTTTTTCCAGACCAACCTTCTAAAAGAATTTTGTCTAAAAGCACCATTAAGAACTCAACTCAACTTCACAAACACGGGCACCTCCGGGACGCTACCAAAACCAAGTTATTCCACTTCATTTCAACTCACAACTTGTTATACCAACCAGTCAGTAGGTGTAATTGTTTGACGCCAGCCATTCTCAAGGAAATCAATATGGGCTGATGGACTAATCTCTCAATTTGTCTTACTTCATTCTTTAAAAAAAAGGAAAAGGAGAAAGAAATCTACTGATTTTTGGATACCCACAAACTCCAGAATATCTATAGTAAACTAGACACATCCCTTAGACTTTTCCTTCATGTCATTTGCTCTAACAATCTTAATAATATATATATATATATCTAATATTTACTATTTTTACACCTGACCCAGAAGGAACAAGAGGCAGCTTGAGATTATTGGAAGAGATTTGTACTTCAAGTCAGGAAAGCTGGATTCAAATCACAGTCCTTCCACTGGGACCCAGGATAAGTCACACTCCCTTTCTCTGAACTGTTTCTTCTTGTTTAAAATAAAAGTGTATTGAGAGGTTCAGCTGTATATGACAAAAGAGAAGGAAAGGGAAAATGAAGGGAGGGAGGAAGGAAGGAAGGAAATAAGTTTATTTTTGCCTCATGTAAAAGTAGGCCAGAGACAATTGAGTCAAGACTGCAGGCTTTTTCCATCTTGTTGCTCCACCATCCTTGGCATATAGACTTCATGGTAGCAGAGGGCTGCCTCAGCTCCTGCCATCACAACCATTTTCTAGCCAACAAGAAGAAATGACCTAATTCTCCAGAAGACTCTCATGACACTTCTATCTATAGCTCTTTGGCTAGCATTTAGTTACACATTACACCTAGCTTCCAGGGAGGTTTAAAAAGAGTAAACTCCTGCCTGGGAAATCCATGGGCCCACCTGAAAGTCAGGATTCTGTTACTAAGAAGAATAAAGAAGGGGAGAATGGACATTAGGAAGCATCCAGCATCCTGCCACAGAGCATTAGACAAGGGGATGGCCCTGAGTCTGGAAAAGAGCAAAGTCCAAGCTACCTGAGACTAAGGTGGGATATTTTAGTATTTTCATTTCATAAAAGAACTATAAGAGGGACAGTTACTGCAACTCCTCTTGTCTGTCTCCACATATATATTGTTGACCAAGACCGATACAGGTCATGAGAATGACTCTTGCTCTGCGGAGCTTTCACAGTGTCTCCCAATTCTACGCTTCCCCCAACTCCACACAGAAACACTTACATTTGGTGAAAAAAGAGCTGGATGGAAACGTTATCAGGAGAAAGAGAGAGGATAAAATATCTTGTGTTAGCAATGTCTCTCTTTCCCCTCTGATGTCTCCTTCCTTTTGGGAAAGCTTCTAGCATCTTATGACCAATTTTCTATGCATAAAACACCGAAAAATTGAGCATTTTCTAACCTCCTTGGAGCGTGAATCTACAAGGTCCAGTTGGCTGCCAAAGAAGCATACAAGCCATGCAAGAGAAACCAAGGGGAAAAAATGAGGAGCACTCCAAGATAAAACAACGAAAGTCTCACTTAGGAGTTCTGTGCAAGAGATAAAAAAAAATGCTTACCAACTTTGACCCACACTGCTTACGTAGAGAGCCCTTGCTCTACCCCAATTTTGTTGGACATCACCCTAATAGGGTTGACTGAGCTGCAGGGATCAGAAACTAATCTGATTAGTTAAGTAGCTTGACCAAAAAGAAAACTCTACCATGTAGCAGAGGCAGCATTAGCAAATCTCGTGACACCAGATCCTGATGGTCTCGTCCGGTATTACACCCCAGCACTGAATGAAGTGTCCAGCCTATGTGATCAATAAGCATTGTTGGATGGAATGAATGAGCAAGTGAACGGATAACTCCAAATCTCTGTCCTTTCTCTGTACCCATCTCCCACCAGGATTAGCGTTGTGCTCTCCCTGCTAGAAATACTTGGCAAGTCCAAAGTGATAAAACTTACAATGGAGCAGATTCCCACAGTGCTGCAGAATTGGAAACCACACCTTATCGCTGCATAATAGCCCTGGTTCTATTTCCCACATTACAGAGAACGCAGCCTAAAAGAGATTGAGTTATTCCACACAAAGACTTCACAAGAGGAAGAAAAAAATGTTGTTTTGATTCACTTCTTTTTCTTGTCGTTTCAAACACAATAATGCACATTTTCATCAGAAGCTAAATGATAGCGCTTACAGTATTTAATATCTGAATTCAATTATGTTTTTGAAGGCTTATTACCATAGTAAAAGGAAAAGTATTTCAGAGAATTTCCAAAGGCACCAGGGTACAATTGTTGGGGGAAAAGTACACACTGTTAAGGAAACTATGTATTCACATAAAAGAGAGACAGTGAGACCAGCACAGAGAAAGAGAAACATGCATGTGCATGCATGCACACACACACACACAGTAGAAACACACAAACCAAAAACATGCACATAGGAAGAAGGACAGAGAGCTTGCAGTATGTTTCTCTCACACTCTTTATAGCTCTTATCATATCCACATGCAAAAGAATGAATTTGAGATGTTATCTTACATCATACATAAAATTCAACTCAAAATGGATTAAGGGCTTAAACAGAAGAACTGAAACTCCAAGACTCCTAGAAGAAAATACGAAGGAAAACCTTCATGACATTGGTCTTGCCAATTAATTCATGGATATAACACCCAAAAGTGCAGACAACAAAAACAGATATGTGGGACGACATTTAAACTAAAAAGTTTCTGCACAGCAAAGGGAAACAATCAAGGGAGTGAAAAGAAGACTGAAATGGGAGGGGATATTTGCAAGCCATATATCAGATAAGGGGTTAATTTCTAAAATATATAAGGAACTTCTACAGTTCAATAGCAAGAAAACCTAACAATCCAATTTAAAAATAGGCAAAGGACTTGCATAGACATTTTTTTTTTTTTACAAATGGCTGACATGTACATGAACAAATATTCAACATCACTAATCATCAGGGAAATGCCAGGGAAAACCACAATGAGACATCACTTCACACTTGTTAGGATTATAAAGAAAAAGACAAACAAGTGTTGGTGAGGATGGGGAAAAATTGAAACACTTGTACACTGTTGTTTGGACTGAAAATTGTGCAGCTGCCATAGAATAAAGCATGGGATTTCCTCAAAAACTTAAAAATAGAACTACCATATTACTCAGAAATCATATTTCTGGATATGTATCCAACAGAATTGAAAAGCAGGATCTTGAAGAGGTATTTGTGTACCCATGTTCGTAGCAGCATCATTCACAAGAGCTAAAATGTGAAAGCGATCCTAATGTCCATCGATGGATGAATGGATTTGCAAAATGTGGTGTGTACATAAAATGGGATATTTTTCAGCTTTCAAAGAGGAAGAAAATTTTGACATACACTATACCATGGAAAAAGTTGAATATTATGGTCAGTGAAATAAGCCTGTCATAGGAGGACAAATACTACATGATTCCACTTGCATGAGGCATATAAAATAGCCAAATGCAGAGCAGCGGAGAGCAGAGTAGTGGTTGCCAGGAGTAGGGGTGCGGGGAAATGGGGAGCTGTTGTTCAGTGAAGTTTCATTTATAGAAGATGGATAAGCTCTAGATATCTGCTATACAACATTGCATCTGTAGTTAACAATATTGTATTTTGCACTTAAAAATCTATTGAGAGGGTAGATCTCTTAAGGTGTTCTTACCACAATAAAATAAAAATAAGAATACTTTTTTAAAAAATCATTCTCCAATTCTCTGTGCTTAGTTGGAGTAATTTGTTAAAGAGCAAGTCTTATATTTTCACTATCTGTCTAAAATCCTGCAATGTTTCCCATTGCTCGTGGGATAAAGGCCAAAACCCTTCAAATTGGCCAAATCTGAGGCAACTTAAGCATCGAAATACAATAATTTGAAATATTGTCAAATAATTAATATTAGAAGAATGACACACTTAGAAAACCACCAGTGGATTCTAAAATTAGAGAGTGAAAGATTGATGGAGAACAGGATATTTACATACTCAAATAATTTTTCCTCTACATATTAATTACAAAGGGTACTCTAGTAACTTTACAAGGAGGTAAACTGGCGGACACCAGCTTAACGTGTTCAAAGTTAATAGCACCAATATCAGGAAAAACTGATACAGTCCTGATTTGCTGAACTAGGAATGACCCACCCTCACAACCTTACTTCTGTGGCGTTTTTTGGGGGGGAAAAAAAAAAAAAAAGGGCATGACCTATTTACTCATGAGAAAACATCAGACCAAACTAAATGGAGGGTAATTCTATAAAACAATTGGCTAACATTCCTCTAAATTATCAAGACAAAGAAACCCTGAGTAAATACTCTAGATTAAAAGAGACTGAAGCATAACCCTGGACCGAATACTGAGGGAAACAATAGCTATATGCACAGTGTTTGGACAATTGTCAACATCCGACTATGGGCTCTGGATTCAATAACAGCATTGTGTCAATATTTCCTGTTTTTGATCATTACGCTGTATTTATGTAAGAGAATAGCCTTGCTTTTAGGAAAAAAACATTGAAGAATTTAAGGATAAACTGGCAATCCAATTTATCCCAAATGATTTAGGAAGAAAATTATATTTATATATATTTTATAATATATACTATAATGTATATACACATACATATGTTTATGTTTTATATAATCTGTATACATCATATATTTGTATATACATGTATATATGTGTATATATACACACAAAGACACACAGATAAGGCACACAGGATGAAATGTCAAGATTCACAAAAGAGATACTTTTAAAAACATTTGGGTCACGAGAATTCCTGTACTTCTTACAACCCTTCTGTAAATATGACATAATCTAAAAATACAAAGTTATACAATATTCTGAACAGCCCAGTTGAGGTGCTATGAGAGTTGGTACACACTTACCTCGTCACTTCTACCTGACGCTGTTCCCCACTCTAAAATCCAGATGTCCTGCCTTGGATTGTACTGCTAGACAGTGCCCAGACCACTCTCTTCCTTCCTTCCTTACTCCTACTCACCCTCACCCTCGCAACCAGCTCACTAGTCGGGATCTCAAAGAGTTGGAGAGTCCGGCTTAATACTTTCACAGCAGTGATGGAAAGACTTCTTTGCATCAAACCATTTTTGTGATCTAATATCATCTTGTCTCTTGATGTATTTCTGCCAATGAAAATGCACTGTTCAAATGATTACCAAAGCTTTAAAAATAATATCTGTATTTGTCATAATTTTTATTATTTAAAAGTTTGAAAGTTACAGGAAAAAAACCCACATTTCCATCATTTAATGCTGATTGCTGTTAATATGTTTTCTTTGGTCTTTTTGCTGAGAGAACGAGTTGAGGGAAAGGGAGAGCATGGGGTCTATTATCGTGCTGTATGAATTATATACTTACAGCATTGTGTCAAATTCTTTGTTGATTATATAATTTCATTATATTCAATATTCCCAGGCCACCCTACTGACCAACTGCATTGGGTCAAAATATTATTTTTAATTTTTTGTTTAACTCTCGCTTGGGAAACCTTTGTGCCGTGTTTTTCTCTCCGCACACCACGCAACCCATGGCTTGTTCGTTATAAACCAAGGGGAAGGCTTGCACTTTGGAAGCCTTTGCCTCTGTGCCTTCCAGCAACAGCCGAATCTAACGGGCCACATCGATCGTTTAGCAAACACGGACAGAGGCCAATTTCTCTCCAGAAGGGAGCTGAGGCTCAATGATTAGGAAATTTGGGGACTCAAGGCTCCTCTCCATCTTTCTTTGGCTGTCTAGATGGAGTTCATTATTCAAAGCCTACATCTCTTTGCTTTACCATGTTGAAAATGGAAAGAAGAAATCTAATTTTATGCTCACGTTTATTCTTGCATTTTTTTCAATCAAAGCAGCAGTCCTCGAGCACCGCTCCTAAGCCAGATGCTCTGTCATTGGGTAGGGACACTGAGCGAAATCTGTCCACCGGTGTTCTCAACCTAGTGGAGATACAAAAATTAAACAGAAAATTATGACGAAATGCAATATGTTTTGTAGCAAAAGATTATTCCCTGTGCTGGAGGAATCGAGATCTACGCTGATCTTGAATCTAGTGTCAACAATGACAGTGAGGAATCGAGCGTTATTGCAGAGCATTAGGGCATGTGCTCCAGTCCAGCGTTGGCAAACAGCATCAGAGATCTCATGCCTGCACCCTTGGCAGACATTTTCAATCAATCCTTATTTCCCCTTGAACCGGATTTGAACTCCCTCCTTAAAGGCATACCTCAAAATCCTGAAGCCACAGCATGCATAGACATCAGTCAAGTCTGGGTTAAAAACCTGGTGATATTGGGATGTAAAACCTTGGGCAAGACAATCTACCTCTTTTTCCTCATGGAATCTTCTCCCTTATCACGTGATAATTAAGTGAAATAAGACAGGTAAGGTTCTAGCTGAGACACTGCTGGTGGCAATGTGAAGTGATGCAGCCACTTTTGAAGACAGTTTCCTTAAGAGTTAGAAGTAAGTTTGTCTCGTGGCCTAACTATTCTATTCTTGAGAATCTGGGGAAATGAAAACATATATCCAAGCAGAAACTTGTATGTGCATGTTAACGGCAGCATTATTCATAATAGCTAGAAAGTGGAAGCAACCCAAATGTCCATCAACCGATGCCTGCGTAAATGAGATGTGTGATTTATCAATCTGATGGAATATTATTTAGAAATAAAAAAGAATGAAGAACTGATACTACAACAAAGATGAATCTGAAAATCATTAAGTGAGAAAAAGCCAGACACAAAACACTACATATTGTGCGATTCTGTTTATACAGAAGTCAAGAAAAGACTAATTACAGACAGAAAGTGATTTACTGGTTGCCTGGGACTGGAGGGAAGAGCAACGATGAACTGAGAGTGGGCTCGAGAGAGATTTTTTTAGGGTAATAGAAATGTTGTGTAATTGTATTGTGGTGGCGATTGCACAATTCTATAAATTCACTTTAAAGATCATTGAATTATACACTTAAGTGAATTTTAAGCTAAATAATAGCTCGACTTAGCGGTTAGAAATATATGTATATATAAGTTTTGGCATGGAATCTAGACACATACAACTCTGTTATTCTAACTCCCTTCTTTCAGAAATTCTTCTCAGGGTATTCCTGTCACCCAGCGTGAACTGCTGCCTCGACATAACTTCATTTGCAGTTATTTCTTGGCATTGAAAACCATCCTGCCTCATGACATCGCTCGTTGTTTGATATTGTATAATCTAACTTTTGGTATACATATTTTAATACCTCCCCCAAAGAATGCAAACTCCCTCAGGACACGGATAATCTCTTATTTATTTTTATATCCGCAGCCTTGGCAGTTCAGCCTTCAGCTTGGCCCTTGGCACAAAATCCAAATTCCAGTATTTATTAATGTATTATTAACTTCAACCCCAAAAAAAGAAAAGAAAGAACTTCTTGTCAACTGTGATTTCTGATTGAGAAAAGGAAGGAATAACAAGAATGGCTACTTTCAAGGGTGAACACATTCAGAAAACAGAGCAGCGCAAAAGCAAGATCCATTTAGCGACGCTGCTGATTCAGGCTCAGCGTGGCTAATTAATTTACACTGCCATGATCACTGCAGACACATCTAAATTTCAGATTATTTTCATCCTGGCAAAAAAGCCCTTACCCAAGCCAGCCTTTTGTTGCTAAGCATTTAGCAAACCAGACATTAAAGGAATCAGAGGAAAAAATTAAAGTTTCCATACAGTATTTTTTTAATGACAAATTGATATCTTTTAAAACAATTCAAAGAGTAGCATTTTTATGTGAGAACAACCCTTGTCAATTAAATTAATTGATATGTGTGTTAAGATCAGCCAATGAGTTCACTGTCTTTCATCTAAAGAGAAGTCGGAATGGCTTTGTAGAATCTCAGATGTGAGGGTTGCTTTGAGCTCATTAAGTGATGCTCAAACTTTCAGTGGTTGTTTAAGGCAAACCTTGAAGACAATGTTTCAGAATTTCGTAGTGTTGTCCTACAGCAGAAGGGAGATGAGGGTGAACTTGGTGCCTGTTGTTTTGTCTAGAAGTATTGACTTCACCTGTTTGCTGATAGGACCTTGATTTCCCTTCAGGAGCCGCTCCCCACCCTCCTTCCCAGTTTAGGTGGTACTGAACCATCACCGATATGAACTGGGCTCACCCATCCAGTGAGGACCCATGACCCTATCTAGGGATGGCTTAGAATGTTACTTAAGCCAAACCAGTGTGATTGAATTCCCATACTCTTTCAGGGATCACCATAAAGAGAAACAGTTTTGCTTTTTCTCCCCACTTTCTATTTAAAAGCATCTTTAAAAAAATCGTAAAATTTGAAAGTCACAAAGATGCAACAACTATCTGGACAGCTTTCAAAAGATGTACAATTTTAAAACTTTAATATTCTCTATCTTGCTCTCTTCATGGTGTGTGTGTGTATATATGTATATAAGTGTGCATATCTGTGTCTATAGAAACATATTTTTTCTGCATCATTTGAGAATGAGTCCCAGCTAGAACGACACTCTACTATCCAGTACTTCAGCATGTATCTTCTAAGAATAAGGACATTCTCCTGTGTAACCGTAATAAAATTATCAAATTCAAGAACATTAGAGTTGATACAGTATCATTATCTAATATGTAGTCTACATTTAAGTTTAGAAAATCATCCTAATGTCCTTTAAGGCATTTTTTAAATCCAGGATCTAGGTCAAGGTCACACATTTTCTACCTTCTATGTTTTGTGAGTCTCCTTACATCTGAAACAGTACCCCAATGTTTATTTGCTTTACATGGCATTGAAGTTGTATGAAAACTGTAGGCCAATTGTTCTATGAAGTGTCCCTCAATTTTGGTTTGCCTGATTTCTCCCCAACTTTTAAATTCAGGTTATGTATCTTTTGATGGAAATCCTGCAACACAAATTTTTTCTCATTGTATCACTAGGAAAGACGCACTCTCTTTCCAATGGGAGAATGTAAGTTTGCAGTGGCTGGTCATCGTTTTTGCCCTTGGTGGGAAAGCCCTGCCTTGGGAGAAGGCAGCAGATACAACGTGGAGCCCTGACGGCCTCACTCCAAGACACAAGCTCTAACAGCATCAGTACAGCTCTTTGTAACTCAGTTGTGTTGCTAATCAACCATTGGGATAAATTAGATTGTTTTGTGTGAGCCGAGACATTATTAGGTTACCAGAGTCATTTGCAACTCAAAGAGGATTAATAAGGTCCGGTGAGAAAAGGAAAGAAAAAAAGAGTTGTAGAAGGAAGATGGACAACAAAGAGAGACGGGGAAAAAAAGGAAGGAGAGGGAGAAAGGCAAAAATGAAGTAAGAGAGAATAAATAAGAAAAGAGGAAAACAAGAAAATACAATCTACGGGGCTGCTGGGGTTTTGGTTCTGATGTGTTCTCTGCCCGAGTTCTGCAGAGCACAGACTCACGTGTGCTCCTAAACACACGGCTCCCGTCCTCTGTTCCAGCCTCCCTATTCTGCAGCCAAAGCTGCCGCGGATGCCCTGAGATCGTCACTGAACACGGTCTGCTCTCGGAGGACATCGCTGCTACCACGGGGGGCCCTGCTCCCTAGAGGACAGGGCCCCTGCCTGATTCTTCAGGCACACCTAAGGCTGAGATGCAGCTTCCAGACTGTGGGGAAGACTGGGGATTCAGACAGCAAATAAATCTTCTACGTGTGTCGTTCTCCTCAGCAACAGAGTTTCCTCTCCTGCCATCCTATCCTTTGTTAGTCTTGGTATCAGCATGGATATAAACCAACAAAAAGACACACAAATGCTACACACATCAAAATTCTCACGATGCTATTTCATCTGCCCATTTTTGTCCACTCTGCACAATGAATTACCAGTCACCAGCTTTCACAATTGTTCTGGTCTGTTTGTGCTACTATAACAAAATACCTTAGACTGGCTAATTTATAAGGAATAGAGATTGACTTCTAACCATGGTGGAGACTGGGAAGTCCAAGATCGAGACATCAGCATTGGTTTCTGTCGAGGGCTGTTCTCTGCTTCCAAGACGGCGCCTTGCTCCTGTGTCCACACACCGTGGAAAGCAAAGATTAAGAGATTGTTCCTTCAACCTAAGACCGTTTATAAGGGTGCTAATCCCATTTGTGAGAGCAGCACCCTCATGACTTTTAATCACCTCCCTGAGGTGATTAAATCATCTCTTAATACTGTTGCATTGGGGAATAAGCTTCAACATGAACTTGGGGGTGGGCGCCATCATTCAAACAGTAGGAATAATGAACAAAACATAGTCGGGCTTTTGAGTGGACAGAGACTGTTTCACAAATTAGATACTCTGGAATTCAGGCACTTTGACCTAGGGGACATCCCCCAGTACTTCTTCTCAAAGTCTGTTCGCTTTTGCATTGGTAACAGTTATAATGAGCTTTCATAATCTAATTTCACACTGGGAAGCAGATTAAAAGCCACAAATCAGGAGAAGAAAAGGAGTTTTCTGGAAGTTGATGATAATGAGAAGCAAAATCGGATTCCAGACTTACAGTGAGGAAAAAGAACAAGTCTTAAAAATCACACAAAAAGCAGACAGTAGTTTTAAAAGCTGAGAATCATCTGGGGGTATTTGGTGCAAGCGCAAACCCGTGTCCCCACCTGAATCAATCCCAGAGCAGCATATTTTTTTTTTTCAAAATTATGCTTCAACAAAGACTGTCTCGGACATTTGACCCTGAATCCTTGGAGAAAATTTATATTGTGTTGGATGAACTTTGCTTAAGAAAGCGGAGGGGAAAGTGAAATGTTTATTTAAAATGCTTCTACAAAAAAAAAAAAAAAACTAAAGTGAGAACAAATAGCTCTAGTATTTAAAGAGATCAAACTTAAATATTTGGAAATTAATTTTTGTGGAATAATTCACTTCCTTGTGTTGTGATAAATGAGTTGTCAGAACAGAAGCAGCCATTTGTGTCTAGAGGTTATCATGGTGGGAAAGGAGAGAAACCCACTCCAAGAGGAACCAAAGATTTTAAGACAGTATTGCAAGCCCCTTCCTGCTATTGAGACCTCTTCCTCTTTAAAGCTTCTGAAATTGAAATTGAAAAAAAAAAATTGCCAACATTGGCGCTAACTGCCGACTTGGGGAACATTTGCCGGTGCTAGCGTGACTGCAGAATTTGTTCTGGTCTGGAACTGCAAACCAGATCAAAGGAAAGCTCTGTCAGCCTTGCCTATCCAAGAGAGACGGGTGCAAGGAGTCAGCAGGCAGGGACTGATCCCAGGGAAGACATTTCAGCTCAGGTTAGAAGGTGTTTGTCAAGCCTCCTCTTTAGCCATCTCTGGCTAATGAGATTTTAAGGCAAGTTACCTCGAAGGCTGTTTTAAATTTCATTAGTGCCATTTGGAATTCTCGGATGCCTCTCTCTGATTTACTAATCAAAGTCTTAAGGTTACATAAGCCATAGAAATACCAGGAAAAAAAGCTGAACCAAAAATCTCTCTCTCCCTCTCTTTTATGGAAAACGTATTAGGATACTACCGGCATGACACCAGTGCAATGAGGTAGATAATACTTTCCTGATCTTGACAGATGCGAACAAAAGGAGAAACTGAAAAGTTTTGTTATTTCTCCTTACCTGCTCTCCAAATCAAACAAGTGAGCAAAAAAAAAAAAAAAAAAAAAAATCCAGGTGCTAGGAATAATACCCAGATCCGTTACTGCCTAACCCCTAGCCTCAGAGTTGTTTTTGCTACATTGTGTGCATTTAGAATAAGTACAAATAAAGACACAATCCAAAAACTGTAAAGAAAGTACAAAAGGGGCTAGGCAGATCATCAGTTGCACATTCAGAGATTTTCAATGAATGGATAGCAGCAACTCCATTTCCATCCAACAGGATGGAAAGCTCTGGAAAGAGCTCTAAGGCTCTTTTTCCTAGTAGTAGCTCAGCCTGGAGGTGAGAGGTTCTCTCTAAGGGCTTTCTTAGTGTCGTTTCT
Organism: Lepilemur ruficaudatus; assembly: GCA_963574885.1. Classification (NCBI taxonomy): domain Eukaryota; kingdom Metazoa; phylum Chordata; class Mammalia; order Primates; family Lepilemuridae; genus Lepilemur; species Lepilemur ruficaudatus. Next base: position 38,559 of record CAUYRT010041875.1, read on the forward strand.
TTCTTCCATGCTATGGTATATCGAGGCTTCTCTCTGGGATGGACCTACTACTCTTTAAATGGATAAAGGCTGACTTTTCTTGACCCAACAACGTCAACAGCAAGGATCAACAACCGGTTTGACTATGACCACCACGTACTGAGTGCTCAGTAGCTCACTACAGCCAGGACCAAGGACTCCATGCACATCCTCAGTTTTAATTTGCAAGGTATCCATTAGGTTATTGAGAGGATGGAAGGAGGTAAGCCCTTTGCAAACTGAAAAGCACAAGAGATGTATTAACCAATGTCACAATGTCACTATCATTGCTGTTATTATTTACCTAAATCCGGCTCTTGAGTATAAAAGTCCTATTTCTCTTTCCTCAAAAGTCCTGTCAAATTTCTTCCTACCTTCCCCTTGAATCCACCCCTTCTCCATCACCATGGCCACTGACCTAATTGTCTTGTCATCTTGTACCAGGCCTTATTCTAACTAATCTTTCTGCTTTCAGCCTTCCTCCACTTTAATTCATTCCCCCCATTGCAGCCAGATTTGGTTTTTGATATGAAAATCTGATCTCACTTCCCTCTATAAATCGCTGATGGATCACTGTAATCTGCAAGATGCTTCCAAACATCCACCGTGGTTGCTCGACACCAGGCCCTTGTTGTCATCCAACCCTCCAGACTCATTGCCTGTGTTCCCCAAGTCCCCAAACAAGCCAGACTTCTTCAAAACAGAGCTTTACCCAAGCACACCCCCAGCCTGAATCACTCTACGTCACCTTGTGGAGCAATTGTGCATCTGTTGGTAGTAGACAATGAAGCTCACATGTCACTCCTCCTGTGATTTATGCTCTGATATCTCCTTCCACGTCTGCCCCAATCACAGCAGAGTGAATCTGTCTGGCCCTGCAGCAGCCTCTACAGCCTTTGATTGCAAAATAATGATAATGTGACAACAAAAGAATAATAACTGCTTGTACTTTATCAACCCTCATTGAAACTCTGTTAAGTGCCTTATGTAGAATATCCCTTGCAACAACCCATAACAACTCTCATTATTATAGTCCCCATTTTATAGATGCATGGTCTAGGCTCAGATAAATCATTTAACTTCCCGAGGTCACGCAGCTAGCGGTGGGGGTGACTGCAGGCTCCAGCACCTCCTCTAAGCCCTAAGGTTGCAGCCTTAGTCACTGGTGCACCCCTCACCACATTCCCAGATCTGCACTGTCCAATGTATGTCTAGGTAAATTTAAAATGTAAGTAATTCAATGCAATTAAACATTCAATTCATCAGTTACAGTAGCCACATGCCAAGAGTTCGATAGCTATAGTGGATAACACAAATATAAAACATGTTCATCATTGCAGAAAGTTCTGTTGGACAGCACTGCCCCACAGGGCAGGGATCTTGTCTCCATACCCAAATCCCTAGTACTGAGGACAGTAAAGTTCAGTGAAGGTATTTATGGAGAACCAGATTTACTATACTGGATTGATTTTTCTCACACTTCATCTACAATTTAAACGTGGTTTCTTCTGAGCAAACGAACAACTCTGGCATTAGATCCGTCGGTCCCCATCATGGCCAGTCCCACTTTGGAGCACGCAGTCCTGTATGGACAGTTCTCCTTAACGGTAGCCCAATGCCAGGTAGAGGGGACGGCTTTGGTTCAGCCTCACCACCATGACGCACCAGGATAAGAGCTATCTACACAAATGTCCTTAACCATTTGATCTGTTTAGTCCTCGATTCCATCGTAAAATTTCCAAACCAGCCATCTTGTTTGTTTCTTCGCTGTTTGGACTGTGAAGGGAATCTTTTCTACGACAAATATTCCATCAGTACCAAACCTCCCAAGTGTTCAGTTGGTTTAAATGTTCCAATCCTATCCTCCACCCTCTTAAAAATTGCAGGGGTCAATTTCCCATTTGTTATCATTACCTCTCTTATTAATGACAACAGTGCTTATATTTACTTATTATCATGCAGAGAATATACATAATTTAGTCAGTCCTAGGTTTGAACCTGGAATCAACTGGCTTTATAAAACTTTGGAAAAGTATTTACTTCTCTAAGCTTGTTTTTCTTCCAGCTGTAAAATGAAGCTAATAATGTTACTGGCCTCAATGGGTTATGGTGAGGCTACAATCAGACAATGTATTAATTGCTTGATACATTAATTGCTTGATACAGTGTATCATATGCAACGTGCTCCATTTAACTATTGTTACTATTAGTATATATTTTTTAAAATTTTATTGTGAGCTATGTTTTTGGAAACCTTATATAGCTCCATATCATTTAATGTTTTCAAAGTTCTGACGATTAGTCCCTTAGCTTTTCAAATGAGGAAAAAGCTCAGGACAATCAAGAGGATTGCTGAAGGTCACGGTGAGTGAGAGGCAGAGCCTGCATTCCACCCCAGGTCTGATGAACCACAGAACCGAAGCTCTCTAGGCTCCACCAAGCATCAGTTCCAATTTACGAAAACAGCCCGAAACTCAGACCAGTCAGTGTGGCCCAGGGCATCTGTAGACAGCGGCTTGGCTTGCATCGAAAGCACTAGGCGATCTGGAGTTTCTGTGGTGCACAGCCTTCCGCTAACTCAGTGGAATCCACCCTGGAGTGTTAAACTGCAGGCCTTCCTGGAACAGGCAGAAAGCCATTAACAGAGAAGAGCCTTCCATTCTCTGCTACCAAAGACATTTAGATTAACACTTTGGAAAAGAACCAAGAAAGTAAATATCAGAGGGAGTCATTTCTATCCTCGCAACTCAGAGCAGGTAATGAAAAAAAAAAATCACACGTTTATATCCTTTATATGAATGCTACTCAAACGGCGCTGAAACAATACAACATTTACAACTGGATAAAGGCTTTTACGTCCAGGACTCTTGGAATTCATGATGCCAGTGATGCTGAAAATCAGCCGTTATCTAAAACCTGCACTTTAAGAGCGCACACACTGCAAACCCCTGCTTTACGCTCTCCTTGCGCATCTCTGCCTCTGAGCTTGGCTTTGAGAAATACAGGTTGTTTGTACATCATTCAGAAATTTCAGTTGATTCTGCAGGTTAAAGAAAAAAGGGGGGGGGACAGAATTTCCTGGAAAAATAATAAAATTAAACTGTAACATAACACTTTGAGGAAGGTAAAATCATATACATACATATACACACACTTACCTGAAAGCATGCTAGCTCATTTCAATAAGAAACAAATGTGTGGTTGATGCTGATGAAAGCAGTTGTACATTTTATTACTAATAAGTGACACGAGGGGCTTGTTACAAAATATTTCTAAACATACAAAATTCTGTAATGGGACCCCCAGGGGCCAGGCCCACAAATTGTGTGCTCTGTGTGCTGTGTATGCACAGCCAAGTGTTTCCACGGTAACTAAGGCGGTGTATGTGAGCGGTTTAGAATTGCTGGCATGCAGAAATCCGAAAGCCTGCCGACTTTTATTTTTAGTCTGAACGGTTAGATTTCACATTTCATCAGTGTTCAGCTTGCTTCTGTTTCCTAACAAACACCACACGCACATGCACACTCCACCAGATGTCTATAGTTTATCATGCAAATATTACATAGAAGCAATAATCATTATTAACGAACGTAATCACCCAAAGTCGGGAGGAATATCGTTCACTGCCAGTTTGTGCACAATCTCGTATGTCCCAGAGTCAAAAGGGAAAAGGAGGAAGAAAGAAAAACTGTCAGTGATCAGATGCATGCTTTAACAAAGAATATAGCTCACGTCCTGCTAATAGGCTGCTGCTATGAAATTTCTTTCTGTTTTGACAATACTTTTCCTCCCCAAGAACCCAGTGTACAAAGTCAACAGTTGCCTGGATGGGCCACTGGTTATTTTTCCTCCCCAAACTTCTAAAGACCTCCCCATCCCACCCAAGCCATCTTCCAGGGGTGATAGCAGCAAGCCTTTGTGTTGTCAGTCATAAGAGGGAAGGAAAATCAAGCATCAGTCTTCTTGGGTTTTCCTTCCCTTTGTTCTTCTCTTTCTTGGCAGTTGGTCCTTCTCAGGCTGGCCACCTCCTGACCTTTTGTTTCTCTGCAACAGACGCTACAAGCTTGCAGCCTGCAGGTCATGACAGGCTTGCAGACCTGTTTTGTTTGGCCCACATGGTGTTTAAAAAACAAAATAAAAAAGAATTAGCTGTTTAAGTTTTAAAAATGGGGAGGTTTCACCTACAAATCCAGATGAAAGGAAGAAAGAAAGAAAGGGCGGAAAGAGAAAGAGTCTCTGCCGCGCTGGGCCAGCACACCTGTTGGTCGTGATGCCGAGGGGGTAAGATTGATCTTCTTTAAACCAGACAAGTGTGTTTTCACGTTGTGTCGCCACTTCCCTTCGAATGCTTTGCCAGGCCCACATCACATTGGGTCGTTTTCTTAAATCCTGGTTTATAACGCCCCTCTAAGCCCCTCCTGGAGCAAACAGATCTCTTCTTGGCCCCCACGCCAGGATTTGACTTTAGGGGAATCCTTTTAAAATTTGTCTTTCTCCCTTCATCCTTGTCAACTTGCTTCCTTTCTCCCCCACTTCCTTTTCTTAAGTAATTCCTGGGTAATTTCTATGTTCCAATCACCATGAATGACCTAGAGAAAGGCCGTGTGGCTCATCTCAAGGATGTAGCAATGATCGCTGTATGATGATCCCCCCCCCCCCGCCAACAAACAATACATAGGAACAAGAAACTTGGTCCTGACTTCTGATGCCATGGTTTTCTCACCTTTAAAATGACCTTACGATGGTAAGAGTCAGATTTGATAATGCCTGTCAACAACATCCCAGGGCTTAGCCAGCGATTGTGAACAGTTTATTATGAAGGTGATCTGGTCCAATGGCTAAGAACCTGGGCTGTGGACTTAGGAAGAACTGGGTCTAAATGCTGGTTGTATGATCTTCAGCAGTGCAGTCTCTTTGAGCCTCGGTTTTCTCTTTGGAAACGTGGTTTAATGGTAGATAACTTCATAGAAATGCTCTGAAGATTAACAAGGGTGCCTATAAAGCATGTAACACAGTGGCACATACTAAGTAAATTAATGAAACTTTTAAACATGTTTTTTTGGTAGTCTTAAAGACACACGATTGGCCAATTGGGCAGAAAATTAGAAACTGAAGCAAATCCCCCAAGATTCAGTGTGGCACCATTTGTCTATTGCTGAATAATAAAATATCCCCAAAACTCAGTGATTTGAAAGCAATAAACAGTTATTAATGGTCCACATGTTCTGTGGGTCAGAACTGTGGGAGTGGTTTGGCTGGGTGGTTCTCACTTGGGGTCTCTGCTGAGGTTTCTGTCAAAGTGTCATCTGGGGCTGCAGTTATCTGAAGGCTCAATTGGGTGTCGAGGGGCCACTCACAGGATGGTTCATTCATAGGGCAGTCGGTTTGTGCCGAGTCCTGGGTTTCTCTCCATGTGGTCCTCTCCGGAGGTTGGCTTCAGTGTCTTCAGTACAACTTGCTTCACCGAGAGCCAACAATCCAAGAAACAAAGTGGGGAGCCATCATGCTTTTTACAACTGAGCCTTAGGTATCACACAGCACCGCCTACTCTACACTCTGTCGGTCACGCCACCCAGAAGTGACTCTATGTGGGAGGAGACTACACAAGGCCACAAACTGTAGGAATCAAGTATCGCTGGGGCCATCTTGGAGGTTGGGTATCATACCGTGATCTTCATATATGCATGTGTGAACAGTCCAGTGATATGAAAGAGGATGCATTACATATTAATGATTGGTAGAGAGTTGTGGTAACAGGCGTACCTACTTGAAACCTTGGGGAAAAAGTTAAAAGCAGGAGGCAGACCATTTTGGAGAGTATCTGATGCTTATAATGAATTTTAAAGGGGAGGTGGCCAGTGTAAATCTACGCCTATCGCTAACATCTATGCAGGCTTTTGTATAGATTGTCTCATTTGATCTCCTCAAAGTCTTATTCATTCATTCCTTTTATTATGAACAAATACTGTACATCAGATACTGCACTAGGTGCTGGTAATACAACAGAACAGGTGACACGTGACTGTTGTCCTCCTAGCTCTTGCCAGCCAGCGGGAACGTGAAGACAGTTGATGAAGTCCAAGGTGTGAACTCACATAGACTTGATGTGGAGATTGCACGGGACCCACATATCGAGTGCTTTCCATGGGCTGGGTGTGGTGGGGGATGCTTAAGAAGCCTTATTTCATTTGACTCTGTGACCTCCCTCTGAGACAGATACTCTAAGTGTCCCTAATTTTTATACATGAGGGAAGCGAGCATTAGAGGACTAAGTCAATGACACCAGGCTCCTGAGGACAGCTACGGAACGAGGACTATATTCCCACTCTGGTGACGCCTGCCCAGTTCTGCGCCCTGCCATGCAGTATCTGTCAGGCTGCTCCACTGCGAAGTTAATATTTTTCTCTTTGTGATGAATAAGTACCCCTATCCTTCCTCCGCGTCTCCCTGGAGGAAGAAGCATGTCTTTCTGATTCACACCCAGGGGCCACACGGGCCATTGATGACCGTGCAGTCAGGGTCATATTCCCCAATCTTATTTCGCCCTTGGCCCTATGACCACCCAGGCTGTTGTGCAATAAACGTCAAGGCAACAACAGAAAGGAACCGAGAAAGGACAAAGGGAAGTCGCACGCTTGCGGCGGCCAGGCTGGACTGCAGTTGACTTATCTTCATTGGCGAGGAGGATGTGCCCAACTAGTTTGATGGCAACTAATTTCTCTTTCCTGTTCCAGGATCCTACCCTGGCTCCCAAATTGCATTTAATTGTTACTTTTCCTTAGAGTCCTCTAACGTGTGGCAATTCCTGAGTGGTTCTTTGTCTTTCATGTCTCGGATGTCTTTGAAGAGTACTGGTGAGTTATTTTGTAAAAATAGGCCTCCATTGGGTTTTTCTGCTATTTCCTCATTAGATGTTTCCAATTGGAGGATTTGCATTTCGGGCAAGAATACCGCAGAAGTGACATGCGCTTCTCAGTGCACGATGCCAGGGTTAACGGGACATTGATACGTCTTATTACAGGTGATGTCAGCTCTGATCACTTGGTTAAGGCAGTATCTGTCAGACTTCTCCACTGCACCGTTAATATTTTTCCCTTTGTAATTAATAAGTTTATCCTGTGGGAAGATACTCTGAGACTACCCAAATACCCTGTTATCATTACACTTTTGCCCCGTAAACCCAGCACCTTTGGGTGGTTCCTACCTGCAACAATTATTACTGTGGTGTTTGTATAATGTCTGAATCTTCTGAAAAGACGGCCAGACAGATGCAGTTTATTAACTTCCTGTGACAAAGCTCGCTGTCACCTAAAACAAGCCATTCCAGCTCTAATAGATTTGGCCAAGAAGGCTTTACATTAGGCCAAATAATCTTCCTGAAGCTTCTGCCCAGTCACTCTTAGGTCAACAGAGAACAATCATCATTCAACCTGGTATATGCTCTCCCTTTTCTTGATCTTTCTTGAGCATAATGAAAGCACCACACTCTAGACGTATCCAAACAAGTAGCAAAAAAGTTCATCACTTCCCTTAAAGCAGATATTCCTGTAGAGCCCATAAGGGCCCGAAAAAGACAGTGTGTGAGTGAAAAAGCATGTTGGCTGATGACGATATAGGGAGTGCCAGGGTCCTTGGTAAGCCAAAGATCACAAGAGCTATATAAAAATGAAGCTACTACCAGGCTCACCTGAATTTTCCTAGGAGTATTTTTTTCCCAACAGCTTTAGTGAGATATTTTCCTAAGCATTTTTAGAAGTCAGTTTTCTGAATCTTCTGTTTCATAAACAGGAAATAAATGACTCCATATTTTAAATATTTGCAAATACAATTAGAACATAATCTGTGCAGGTCAAAATGAAAAATCTCCATGAAGCATTTTCAGTCTGCAGGCTACCCAGGAGTTTATGTCCTCAGGTAGAACTCTCTTTATACAATCCGAGAACCTTGCTGCTTTTAGAGAGGTCTTGTGTCTCATGCTCCAGGGGTTGTGTTGTAAGCTCCAAGAGTATTCAATTTTTTTTCCCTCTCCCGTAACCTGGCTTCTGCATCCCATACACATTACAGGTGGAGTTTTGAATGTGAAAGTTAGAGTCTATTTGACCAAAGAAAATTTTCATCATATTTTCTCAGCCCTAAAATTTGGCTGGAAATATAGAAAGTGAATTAAATTAGCCCAGCTTTCTTCTTGCATGGCAGTGCTTCCCATCTCTTGTCGCTTGAATATGATGTGTCCCCACTAAAACTCATGTGGGGGATTGGTCCCCAGCGTGGTGGTGTAGGGAGGTGGCACCTTTAGGAGGTGATTAGTTCATTAAGATGAATTAGTGTCTTTCTGCTGAGACTGGGTTAGTTCTCAAGGGCATGGAGTAGTTCCCTGCAAAAGTGGGTTGTTACAAAGTGACGTCTCCTCTTGTGTTTTACCCTTTGGTGTGACCACTTCTCCTTCCACATCTCCACCGTGTCTTCCACATCTCGCCGGAAGCTGACCAGGTGCAGCTGTTGGTTTTGCACTTCCCAGTCTCAAGAACCATGAGGGCCAAGTAAACCTCTTTTCTTTATAAGTTACCCAGTCTCAGGCATTCTGTTATAGCAAGAGAATGGACAAAGACATCATCCTATGGCATTAGTTCTTTAACCTGCTGCTATGCTTCTCCTCCGCTCCCAGAGTTGAAGAATCTTGTATATGTTCTTTGTCTATTTTCTAGACTAAAATATTAAATTAGGCAAGCACAGAAGGTCTTCCTCAAAGTCAATCTCAGTCTTTGAGGCCACATATTTTCATTTCATTTAATCCATCAGTGATTCATCACTCTTTGTCCATGCATCCAGGAGATATTAAAAAAATACTTCGATGTTGAAGTAGAAAATTTCCTTGCTGTAAATCAACATATAGTATATCATCTCAAGAATGGAATGTCAGGGACACAGCACAGCATGTTGGCAAAAAGCAGAGATTCTGGAGCTGGATTGCCTGTTATTAAATCCCAGCTCCATCACTTAACAGCTTGCGTTACCAGGGATAGATTACTTAAGCATTTTGTGACTCAGTTTCCCCACCTGTAAAATGGGGTTAATAATGGTACCCACTTCATATTATAGTAGTTAGGATTAAATGGGTTAATACAAGTAGAGTGCCTAGAATACACATAAAGGGATCAGAGGAACCTCAATAAGGTTGGGTGTTTTTTTTTTTATTACTTCTGAAAGAGGTAAAAATTCACTCAGGAAATGGAACAAGATGGGTAGACAAGAAAATAATGCAGTGAATGAGCTGAGAGAGAAAGCTTTTATCGTATTTTATTTTATTTTCCGACTTGAAGGAAGATCCAGCACAAACTTCCATCTTAAACCAAGCTGGCATCTCTTGTTTTTATCTTTCATGTCTAGAGCCTGAATCTCCAAAGACAATTGTGAAGGGATTGTGTTTGACTGATCAATCAAAAGCAGCCCCCTTGCGTGTCTTCTGAGACTCTGAATTAAAACCTCCAGGCAGGATTCTGGGGAGGACAGGACCGGTGAGGGGGCGGGCAGCTGCTCAAAGTTGAGTGGGCTTTGATGGCAGAGAAGCAGCCGAGATAAAAGAGCTCCTCCCAGCAGAGCTGAAATTAAAACAGGAAACATTTCATTAGGCCCAGTCCCAGGAAAGGAGCCCTGGGCGGTGAGGAAAAGAAGAGGGGAGAGATGCCAGGGGCCGGCCCTGTCGGCAGTGGGCAAGCGAGCAGACCACCTGCAGGAACAGTCCTTCCCAGGATATCCAGTTGGGACTATCATCACTCCAGTCACTGTGAGGCTCCTCTTCCATGGGGACACCAGGAGGTCAGTGTCCTCCAGACGTTGGCATCCAGAGTGCAGGGCAACCTGATCCCCACTTACCTGGCTTCAGTCTTTTCCTCTGTCTCCATTGATCTTGATTCTGTGCCCAAAGTCTCCAACTTCTCCCACTGGTCTGGGCACTGACCACCATCAAACAGACTTTACCTTCCTTTTGTCAGCCTCTAGCAACTTCATTTCTCCTATCTGGACTGCCTTTTGCCCACCTCTGCTGGCCAAGATCCTATACATCCTTCAAAATCCAGCTGAAGGATCACTTCTTACAAAACACCCTATGGCTTCTACCAGCAATGCATTTCTCCAATCTGTCTAGGGAATTAGCCTTTCCTAGTACTTACATTTTAGGATATGCCACAGACCTGGTAGGTTATGCATAGGTCAGTGACCCCCCTCTGTTCTCCCAGCACATTTTATTTGTAGGTGAATCATTTATTTGAGTCTCACCAAACTGAATCAGAGACTGTTAGAGCTGAAAATGACCTTAGGCTTCCGGTGGCTCAGAGATGGCAAATGTACAGCACAGGCAATGCTACTTCTCCCATCCGTGCTCGTGGCAGATGCCATGTATCACTCAGAACATTCTTCACTTCCATCGAACCTGGCCTCAGAATCCTTATTATCAATGCTCCAGGCAGCCACACTCAACATACGCAATTTGGGAATTTTGGGGGAGACACAAACATGCAGTCCGTAATACAGGGTGAGTACAATTAACCCACAGGGATAGAGTGGCAATCAGAGTATATGGCCCATAGGGACATGTGACAGTCTATCATTGGTCATAGGATCTTGGGAATTAAACACAAGGACAGCCTGGCACGATGTTTCTGGACATATTCAGGCAATGATTCTAGGCTGGTAGGCAGAAAACCTAACTTAGGTCACTAACTGTAGTCGGGGACTCGCAGCCTCTTACCAAATTTCTGGAACTAAGGTAGTCCACATACTACCCCTTTGGGGCCTCAAAGGATTCTGCAATGTGAATATAGGTGTGTTCTGTGAATCTTCAGTAAAACTTCCCCCAGACATAAATAGGGCCACTTACCAGTGTGACTATAAACTGGAGAAAGGGAAATACCTTTTGGGAGGTTAATAGTTATTGATTGACATTGGCCCTGAACTGAAGCTAATGCACAGAGATGTAAAATAAACAAAATAAGACAAAACAAAACAAAACAAAAGCAGATTTGATTTGGGATAGAAGACAACCTATTAGACAGTGCCAACCCTAACTAATTCAGAACCTCCCTCCATTATATATAAAGAGCCCAAAATCTAGGAAAGTAAAATATCCTAACCATGTCTAAGAACCAGACTTCTAACTCTGAATTCCCCAGCTAGTACCACTCTGCATAGACCATGCTGCTTCCAAAACAGTGCATTGCATAGAACAGTCCGTGTTATGTGCACATGAGTGGGTTTAAAATTAAATTATTCCACATTGAAAACAGAAATGTTGCAAGAAAGCAACGTTTCCCAAGATTTGTCCTAGTTAATTGCATGGAATATTAATATGTGTCATAAAAACACGGGAATCTTTCATCTAACTGCTCTCTTTAAAATAAGACATATGCTTTAAATTTTCTAATAGGCATGGTGATGTTTGAAAAGGAAAATATGGTGTTCAGAATTTTTCAAATGCTTTAACTCATAAGAATATTTTGGTCAGGATCATTTCATAGGAATAATGTGTGACAAAGGCTGGTTTGAAAAATGCTAATAATAATAAAAAAACAGGGATTTTGGAATCTGCCTTTGATTTACATACTGGCACTATAACTTATTTGCTGTGTGTGCTCACACTGGTATCTTGAGCTGTCTGATTCTAAGTTATCAATACCTCATGTATGAAACAGGTATGATAACTACATCCCCAGAAGGGATTTAATGAGCAAACATACTCCAAGTGACTGACGGTAGTGGGTGCTTAATAAGTATTAATTCCATTGCCTAAACCCTGATGCATGGGCCTGAGAACTACTTTCTCGGCAGCAATGCTAGTCTCTTAAACTAAAATTATGTTTTGCCACTGCTTAATTGCTGTGTAAACATCTTGGCTCTTATGCGTTATCTATTATTCAGCATTTATTCAACATGAACTCTGTGTGCATGCCAGAGATGACGCAATGTGTTCATCAAAACATTTCATTTTTCCTTCTCAGAATGCAGAAAGGCTATTTCCCAGCCTACTTGTGTCTTGATTATGTCCAAGATTGCTGAGTTCTGGTCATATCAGAATGTAGGTGGAAAGGATGAACATCATTTCTGGGCTCGGGCCCTAAGTGATCTGCATAATCACCCATGTGCTCTTTTGCCCACCTGTGTGTCACTGTGGCTTCTGAGACAGTGAAGCCACCATGATGGATGAAGCTTGGGAGCCTGCATCCCCCAGGTCCCACCTGGAGGATCATCTCTCAGAAGGTTGTCAAGCTACAAACATTAGCATTATATTTTGCATAAATAAGAAAACAACAAAAACATAGCATGTGAAGCCCCTGAGGCTGTAGGGTTTATGTGTTATCTCTGCGTGCATAGTCTAGCCCAAAGTTTGTCAACCTCAGTATGATTAACATGTGGGGCTGGACGTTTGCTTGGTATGGAGTGCAGTCCTGTGCACCATAAGATGTTTACCTCTACCCATTAGATGCCAGTAGCACACCCTCCAGTTGTGACAACTGCAACTGTTTCCAGACATTGTTCAATGTCCCCTGGAGGTGGGGTTGGGGAGAGGGGAGGTAAAAGTCACTCCCATTGAGAACCACTGATCTAGGCTGACTGGGCCAATGCCTTGTGCAGTCAAGAATCCTAATAACTTGCAAGCACATTGAAATACTGAACAAATAGAGCTACAGACATCATAAAACTGTTTCGAAACCAGATGAAGTTGCAACTGGTTGGCGAACCTGTCTAGTTTCCAACAGAATCACCAATAAGAATACATGCCATGCATTCCTTAGGATGACATGTCCATGAAGAGAAGACAAATGAGACCATCAGTTTAATAATTGTGATTTGATTATGAAAGAAATTTAAAATCTCCTGCCACACATGAGGTCGCTTATGTCTACATAGTAGGGCCTACTCTCTCCTCACGTTGTTGCCTGAAAGGTGTTTTTATAGGAGGAAACCAACAAACACAACCGACAAACCAAGAGGTTCCAGAATCACGTAATTTTGAACCCATTTGTAAAATGAACTGGATTCTCCCCTCTAGACGGTCTCAGCATCTTTGATTGGGTCCGATGTTTGTGAATCCCAAGTAGGAAGCAGAGAGTAAAAAATCATGCTTCCCTGTCTTATTTGGTCCTGACACTTGTTTTTCATGGCAGCATCAATCTCAAGGTAGGCACACTGAGAAACACGGTGCTATCAGAAAAGAATGAAGGATAACAGTTTCCTGCACTAGCTTGGGACCCCAGCTATCTGGGATGAAGCTGGTCTCTACTAATCCTAGAAGCATGCCTGAACATTTCTGACCTGCTTGGTGCAATGTGCTGATGTCAGGTGGGCCACGTGAATGTGAAGTCGGCTTGTATTCAACACACTGCCTCTGACGTGAAACAGACTCTGGTGGAAGCCCTAATCTTGACTGACGGACTGTCTAAGCCTCAGTTTCTCACCTGGGAAATAGATGCGATGACATCTTCCGCAAATGGGGTAAAAACTAAATGGAAACAGTGCACGTGAAATGCCGAGCCTGGCCGTTGACGCAAGGAGCTCTAGATAAATGCTGCCATCATTATTGCCACCACCGCCGCAGATGCTGTGTGGGAATCTCTTACAGAAAGAGTTTTCTTATCTAATTTGCCTAGTAATCAATCAAAAATCCAAAGGGACTGTCGAGTAAAATGTTAAATAAATCCTGAGGAATAACGATGAAACATTCATAATATATGCTCTGCACTAAAACATCTTTACAACTCTCCAAGGGATTAGTCTTTTTAATGTAATATGTGAGGAAATGCTACAGGGGCGATAATATTGATCTGAAGGCCCTTTGACAGTGACTTTTAAATATGGACATTCTATGCCAGAGACCATGTTAAAGCTCACTGCTGCAGAGTTTGAGGCGAAGAGACTTGTGACTGAGCCCCGGGCAACACTCCCAGGTTGGTATCGTTTATTGTGATTTCATTACCCTAAAAGCATCCTGGAAAAAAAAAAAATCATCCTTAAAAAAAAAAAAATTCCTGGATGTACGAAGCATAATCCCCACAGAGTTGGAGAGCTACAGATTGTTTGAGAAGCAAAAACGTCCTCCTTGAAAGTGCAAGAGGTTAATTTTCCCCAAAGACTTCAACTGTCCCAAATCAGTAGCCTTGGCAAATGGAAATTCATCATGTTATATGCTGAGACCTGGCTCTTGCGTTCATGCAATTAAACTCCAATACAAGGCATGCTTATTGATGTCTCCTGTGCCAGACTCTGGGTACAAAAATCAAAGAGCAATCATGATTCGTTCTCCAAATATTTAGTATGGTTTTACTGTTGGTACCGATGTGGTGAGTGCTGGCTGCTCACCGTGCGCTAGGTGGCAATATAGTTTAGCCACTTGTCATTTAAGAGCCTGGCCTGAGCAAGAAGGGGATGTGTTGGGAACTTGGAGGCTGGGACCTGCTTAAGGTACAGCTGGATCCAGAGCCTAAAATGCTGATCTCAAAACTGTGCAGGTTAATTCCTCCTCACAACAACAAGAAGGTTGCCAGCAGCCCTGGGCTTATAGCTACCACCCCAGGAACTGTCCCTGGAAACAGTAAACCCTTCTTGCTGCTGGCTTCCACCAACATTCACAAACGGACTGATGAGATAAACTGGAGTCAGGAGTCCACCCTAAATCAACTGCTGTGTTTTAGGATTTAGAAAATGCTGATTGGCAGGCTTGAAACAGTTTTCTACACCTAGGTGATTTTTCTAAGGAAAAAGAAACTTAGCGTGATGTAACAAAAAACAAAACAAGGGAGAAATGTATGCCAAACAGGCAAAAACATTGAGAACCACTTCCCGGCTTTCCTATCCATTCTCTTTAATACTGGAAACCTTGCTTGCATTTTGTAGATGAGGAAATCACAGCACAAGGCACTGAAGTATCCAAATTTACCGGCTATCATGTGCCTGGATATAAATACAGAAAGTTGGCCTCCTGATGCACTCTTAAATACATACATAGGCTCTCTTTGTAGATAGTGTACCATTATTTTGTGTAATTCCTGAAGATTCAGAGGTGGGGTAGGCAGGGCATCGGAAAGCAGAGGAGAAAATTCCTGGGGATATTATTTGTTTCATTCTACATCCCTTGACCCTTAGATCTGAATCCAGCTCAGTGTATCTCATTTCATCAGAACCTCTGAATCCAGCTGTCTTGCCATCTTTGGATCTGGCTACTTTCCAGTGAAAGATAAGGGCTGGTCTATCAGTTATAGTTCTTAGTTCAAGCAACAGAAATGGACCATTGCTCATTAAAGCAGAAAAGGGATTTATTGAAAGACTACTTGGGTTGTTTACAAAGTTACCAAAAAAGCTGGAGAGAGAGGCTTAGAAGAAAGCCAGGACATAGGGGAGTTAGGCTATGCCTCAGCCAAAATCACAGTCCAGAACTAGTTTGTTGACAACATCACTGACGTCAGATGCTTTGCTAGCTGGGCTACTGCTGGATCTCCCTCCAAAGCTTGCTATTAATATAATTTCAGAACTGGGCACTACCAGCTGCTGGTGTTGCAGCCTAACCATGGCGGGGGTGGGAGGGAGGTGATAAACTTCCTGGGGTCGGCTTCGTGGACCTCGGGCTCCCAGTTCTGAAGAAGATGCATTTGATTGGCTGAGCCTCGATCTTAAGCCACCCTCTAGACCAGTGGTTCCCAACCTGGCTGAGTATGCCTCCAGGGGACATCTGACAATGCCTGGAGACAGCTTTGGTTGTCACTAGCAGGGGCCTCACCCATAGAAGACAAGGATGCTGACAAGCATTCTACAATCCACAGAACAGCTTCCCACAACAAAAGATTGTCTTGTTTAAAATCTCAACAGTGCTGAGATTGAGAAACCCTGCCCTCACTGCAGGGAATTCCAGAAAAAAAAAATGAGTATCCTGAAACTTTATGTTCTCTTGTGAAAGGTGAGCTCTGCTTCCTTAGAAACTCATACAATGGAAAATTCTCTTATCAGAGGAAGGGAGTTCTGATGTAAAATAATAATACAAATAGTAAGTCCCACTGTAAGTAGATACCGAAAAGCCATCTCTGTTGGTCTCCTGGAACCCTCCTCATTTGTTTTTGACGTCTACTAGCTTCTATCCAATCTCAGCCCTTTTCCAAATTCTTTGCAAGCCCTTTTCCAGATTCTTACCCCCGTATATCTGCCTTTGGATTTAGTGCAGTTTGGTTTCTTGACTCATCCTGTGTACTCTGGCTTCACCATGTCAGCTCCCCCTTTCTGCTGCCCTATGAAAGCCCCGTGGCTCTGGGAATCCTACCCTGGGACCACCTTCAAGAGAAGCAAGTTCCAATCACCGTGTGCCTTACTCTGTAGTTCTCAGCAAGTCTGCCATTTCCACAGGGAGAGCATACAGCCAGGTGATGCCATGCCAGGATGCCCGATGCATCATTTCCAGTTCTCGAAACTCCCGAGTTGATTCCACCCAGGACACAAATATTCAAAAACAAAGAGCCATTCTTGTGTACATAATTTTAAGACTCAAGAGATTGAATGATCTGAGCAGGGAAGCTTGATAGCCCCAAATCAGAGGAAGTACTTAAGCTACTCACTTCTTGGCCCTTGGAAATTCTACAGAGGATGAGACAACCAGTTGGCCAAAACAAACAGTGCAGTTGGAGGCATTAGAAAGGAATTGCAGTTCCAACTAGAGTGAGTGACTCTGCTCTCCTGGGCACCTAACAGTAGGCTCCAGCAGGAGGCCATGAGGTCAGAGAGGAATCAGAAGAAACAAAAACCATGAAGTGGATGGCGTACTTGCCTCCTAACATGTAAGAGACCATAGAAGTCAGGCACCTCTTACCAGAAAATGATCCTCAGGCACAATCACAGTTCAGACAGCATGGAAACCCAACAAATGAAGCACTTTTTCAGTTCAGAAAGCCTCTTTGTGTCATTTCAAAATTGCAGCTGACACTTTAATATTTAAACAGAACAGAAGAGAGATAGATTATTTATTTTCTTTTACTTTAATTTTGCTTTGTACCAGCTCCCAACTTTATTTTTAACTTTGAAACAACAAAACCCTACATTTTAACAGCAGCTTCTGCTCGATTCATCAGGTTGTGAATGTTAACCTGACACTTACAATCCACAAAAGCCTTTTTCAATGCCATTGCTACATCATCTGCTTCCCTATTGCTATGAAATTACACTGAAAATATTTTTTGCTCTGGGCAAAACTAGTCATATAGAATTTGACAATGATCTATATATTTATGGAGGAAAATTAATCTTCAATGCTTCAAACTTTTTATGCCTCATAATTTTATCAAAAATGTCCAAATGCTTCATAATGGAGC
Organism: Lepilemur ruficaudatus; assembly: GCA_963574885.1. Lineage (NCBI taxonomy): Eukaryota > Metazoa > Chordata > Mammalia > Primates > Lepilemuridae > Lepilemur > Lepilemur ruficaudatus. Next base: position 55,919 of record CAUYRT010041875.1, read on the forward strand.
TTCCAGAGACATGAAAAATGTCTCACTTTCTGCCTAAGATTTTTTTTAAAAAAGCACTCTCAGGGTGCCTTTTGCAGGCATTGTCTGGTTATACTGTTTAATGGACCACTCAACAACTGTAGCAGAGTCTGATGAAAATCTAAAACGTGGGGGAAACTATGTAATAGCCTGTTTGAGATCAGTCATGGATAGGCCTACAAAGCAGTTCTATTGGCCTAAGCAATTGTAAAACACTACTTATCCAGTCCAAGAAATGTTTTAAATCCACATTAACATGAAATAAACTACAACTGTTTTAACAGTCACAAGTGACAGAAACCCAACTCAAGCAAAACAAAAGAAAATCCACTGATTGGCTCAAATGACTAAGAAGTCCTAGGATGTTCCTGGCTTTAGGCTCATCTACTTCAGCCAAGGTCCCAGAGGATGCAATTAGGCATCCATTTCTCTCCATTCCTCTGGTGAGTTCACCCATGCAGCAGGCATAATGGTCACTAGCTTCCCCAAACGCATGTATTAGAGCTTACACCATCCATCATTCAGGGAGAGCGACTTCCTTCTTAGCTTTGGCAGAAAAGTCTCAGAAAAGACTCTCATTGGCTCAGCTCAGGTCACATGTCCATTTCAGAACCAATGACTGTGACCAATGAGATGGAGCCCTCTGACTTGAGTGGCATATCCTGGTGGGTGGGAAGGCAGGGTCAGTACCTGTCTATGTAATGGGTTTTCCATCAGAAAGAGCGAACGCTCCCACAAAAGGAAGAGATACATTGGGCAGGCAAATATGGGAATGTCCACTACCATTGGCATTGGGTTTGGGCAGTAATATTTCGATCTGTAACTTACCAACCTATTCAATCTGGTCTCCACTAAAAATACCAGCAAGAGTCATTTCTTGGGTGGTGGATTTTACATTGATCTGAGTTGAGATTTCTGTTTCTCCATGTATCAAAACTAAAATGTTTGTTCTAAATTAGACAATAGCGTTGAAGTTCTCTAACAGTCAAACTATCATTTTTCTACCCTCTCCTTGAGTCGTTTTCCTTCACCTCTGATTGCTTTCAATGCTTTCTTCTGAATGCATTTATAAGACCAATAAAAATTTCCTGTGAACTGGAAAGATGTTGTTACATAGTAAAACCTTTTAGCATCTGAAGATCACCAGAAATCGGGTACTCTGTCTACTAATTTAATGTATTGTAAGAAGAAAATTGGATTTGACTCTGACCGAACTTTGGTGTTTATGCACTTAGGGACTCATACATCCATTCAGCAAATATTTAGTGAGTATCTATTATGTTTCAAGCACTATGCTGGTGACCAGGGGTACAATAAGTCTCCTGGAATTTGGAGTCTAGTAAAAAGACAAACTGTTCAAACAGTCACACAGATAATGATGATAGATGTCAGTACATATATCGAGGGCAGGGGTGGTGGGAGTGGTGATACTCAGTAATATAAGAGACACAATAGGAGAGAAATAGGCTTTGCCAGAGAACTCAGAGGAAGGCTTTCCAAAAGAACAAGTGCTTGCATTGTGATCTGAAGGAAAAGTAGGGATTCACCAGACAAAAGGGGGGTGAGGGGGCATAAAGACAATTGAGCCTTTCTTTGAGCTACACTTTCCTACTCTCAATCTAGGCAACAGAATATTAGGCAATAATTCCAAATTTTCATCCACATTGTAGAACTTTCCCTGAAAAACATTTCATGGAGTAAAAGATCCAGATATGCAGTACAAAATGGGTACTTTCATTCTTTATAGGTATTTCATGAGCAGACTTCTAAAAGAAATACACGCTACAGGTATTAGCTATAAGTATGGTAGTCATTGATTGAGAATTCATAAAGACAAAATACTATAGTTTGATGTTTTAAATGACTTCGTATTTTTCCTAAGAGCATTTATGCTTACTTGAAAATTAACCAGATAGAGCTACAGATATTAGTCATATCTCTGTTCTAAAGACAGTGCCTAGTTCACCTAAGGTTTGGAGAACTTGCTGGGACGAATTCATGCAGGGCATGCTCACCCCCTCGGGAGGCTGTGGCTCACAGACTGTGAACGAGAGGAGACATCTGTTATTTGTTTGTTCTGCTCCACATCCATTCATTTTGTGAAGAACACCCCACCCCCTGTGATAATGATGTACCTGTCAATCAAGGTGTCTGCTCCTAGCATCTCAGGTGTGAGCACGTGAACCAGACTGGCCAGCATTCCTCTGGGGGAATTGACGTGGATGTTGGAAGTGAAGCAATGTTTTCTTAAGTTCCCTGGGACCAGGCACTCTATGTGCCATAGAAGGCTGAGTTGCTAGAGTCATCTCCCACCATGAGGAGGATGGACCCCTCGGGGAATAAAGCCAAGTGCCCAAAGATGGAAATAGGCACATGGTCCTGAGGATATCATAAGGACCCATGGATTCAGCTGGGCTTGAGGTCAATTCACCTCTAGACTTTGCAGATGAGTGAGCTAATGATTTCCTCCTCTTCCTACTATCTTAAGCTGATTTGAATTGGTTTCCTATCTCCTGCAACTGGAAGTGCCCTGTCTACTACTGTAATCGCTGCTGGTCCAAACATTTGCATAGTTGTGCCTATGGTCAGAGAGTCCATTATTACACACAAAGCTCATTATTACACAGAGAGTCAGTTATTACTGAAGGAGTCAATTATTTCACTAGAGTCAATTATTACACTGAATCAAATATCACACAGGGAGTCAATTATCACACAGGGAGTCAATTGTTATACAGTCCATTATTACACTGAGAGTCATTTATTACACAGAATCAATTATTACCCAAAGTTATTCTATTGAGAGTCAGTTACTACCCAAAGTCAGTTACTACTTAGTACTCAGTTAATTATTATGCTCAGAGTTGATTATTACACAGAGAATCACAATTGTCTATTATCACACATGGTTACAACGCATTTGAAAACTCTATTTGTTCATCCAGATGAACCACTCTGTTATGTTCTCTCAATTCGGGATTCTATTCATTTCTGATAGCCAGCTACTGTTACTTCCTAAAAAGAATCCTATTCATTAGGGGAGGAACAGGAAATAGAACGACATGGATGCATGGGATGTTCTTAACCACATAAAACATAGATTTATGAATAATGATCCCATCTCCCACAAACACGTGTGCATAGGTGGGTATAGACACATGGACAGATACGCACACACACAAAACAAGTCTGGAAAGATGTAAAAACTATGATACACACAGATTTTACTCTAAGTATTTGTAAAACACTTTACAAACACTACCTTATGCGATAGTATAGTGGTTAGTCTCACAGAGCATATGGAAGCCTTGTCCAGTAGAAATTTTAGCACCAGTAAAAATATTCTATAATCCTCACCAACCAATACAGCAGCCACTAGTTACATGTGGCTATTGGGACCTGCAGTGTTGCTATTGGGACTGAGGAACTGAGCTTTTCATTTTATCCAACTTTGATTAACTTATTTATAAATTTAAACTTAAGTGGCTACAGGTATCTGGTGGCTGCCATACTGAAAATCACAGCCCTAGAGCCTGCATACCTGAGCACTTATTACCTATTTCACCTTGACAAGTTGCTTAATTTCCCTGTGCCTCAGTTTTCTTCTCCATTAAATAGGGTTCTTGATAGTACCTAGCAAACGTACCACATCCTCTCTCTCACAGAGGTCAACGGTGTTCTTTTCTGTTGAAGATACCGATTGTGTTAGTTTTCCGGGGCCATCATAACAAACGACCACAAACCTGGTGGCTTAAAACAAGAAAAATTTATTATCGCACAGAGCTGGAGGCCAGAGGTCAGATGTCAGGGTGGATTTCACATCCTGTCTCCTGCTTTCTGGTGGTTGCTGGAATGCTTGCTGTTCTTTGGCTTGTAGACTCATCACTCCAATCTCTGCCTCTGTCATGACATCACCATCACCTTCTTCTCTTGTGTCCATCCCAATTCTGTGTTCTATTAGATAGCATTCATACCTTCACAGAATCTACGAGCCTAAGCATTTGTCCATACTCTGTGTCTCAAATCTTTCTTTGTGAGGATATGTGTCGTTAAATTTAAGGCCCACTCCTTGAGATCCTTAATAGCTCAAAAGACTTTTTCTCCAAGAGAGGTCAAATTCAAGGGTTCCAGGGATTAGGACTTAGATTAGGACTTTTTATGTTTTATTTTTTTAGTGTCACCAATCAACCCACAACATGAATGATTTTTATTTTTGTGATTTTACCTTTTCCTATCTCACAATCTCTCTAATAAGAAAAAAAAATACTCTTTTAAAAAGGGAGAAATACACGTCTATGCCCTGCCCACTCCTCTTGTATAACTACTTCCCATTTTGCAAAGCCCTGAAGGACCTATGTTTCTGCTTGTGGCAGGATATGTAAATCTATAGTAATTATTACCTTGATGAAAAGAGTACATGATAAGTCTTAATGCAATTGCAAGCTCTGAAACAAAGGACTAATTTAAAGCAGGAGATGACATTAACCTGTGTTCCCATGAGTACATTAGGATTTTCAAAATACAGCACTTTCTCCTTGCACTGCATGCATACAAATGGGACTCAATTTATTGCAAATGGTATTTCTGAGCATGACGCTCATGACATAATTAAGAAATGTATTCAGCCTATTACTAATTTAACACTGTTCGGGGTTCTTATCAAAAAGCCATGCGTCGCCTCACCGTGTCGCCAACCAGATTTATGCATTGTAAATACAAATATATTTTATTCATAGTGGATTCTTGCAACTTCAATTATGCAATAAGTATTTATTTGGAATTCATCCTTTCCCCCCCCATTTGATAGCTATCATTAATTCATATGAAACTGATTAAGCCTCTTGTAAAGCTCTGGAAAACACCTTAGAAGACAAACTCAATTTGTAAGGACAAAGCTGTTGTCACGATTATTTCAAACGAAGAAAAAATAGCCTCCAGACTGAAAAACTTCAGGGCTGGTGCTTAGCAAAATGATGAAGTAGAATGAGTTGATCTTTGCAGCACCAATTTTTTTGTTAGCATCCTTCTCCTCTCCTCTGGACTCCCCAGACTGGAGTCCAGTTGGCCCCCTTAACATCCTCCCAATATGCTCTTCCCCTGGTCTCCCTCGATTCCTTAAATGGAACCACTATCCATTCAATATCTTGCCCCAATTTTGGGATCATTCAGATCCTCCACCCTTTACCCTAAACAAATCAGCAAGTTATGTTGGCTCCATCTCCTACATACACAGTTTATCTTTGAGCGACATGGGTTTGAACTGCATGGGTCCACTTACGTGTGGATTTTCATCTGCCTCCGCCACCCCTGAGACAGCAAGACCGACTCTCCTTATCAGCCTCCTCAAGGTGAAGATGATGAAGATGAAGACCTTTATAACAGTCCACTTCCACTTAATGAATAGTAAATATATTTTCTCTTCTTTATGATTTGCTTAATAACATCTTCTTTTCTCTAGTTTACCATGAGAATGCAGTATATAATACATATAACATGCGATATGTGTTAATCGACTGTTTGTTATCAGTAAGGCTTCCAGTCAACAGTAGGCTATTCGTAGTTAAGTTTTGGGGAGTCAAAATTTTACATGGATTTTCAACTGTGCAGGGGAGTGGTGGCCTTAATGCCCACATTGTTCAAGGGTCAATAGCAACTCAAATTCTCTCAACTTTCTTTATTGTGCTTATTGCTTTTAGGAATAAACTTCTTTCATTTATTGCCTATAGTTTTCTAATAAATATAGATTTAGTATGAATAGGTACTCACCTGTCTCACTCACGACTGTGTCCTCATCCCCTAGCCCAGTGTCTGACGCATCATAAATGCAAGATAAATCTTAATTTGTTGAAAAAATCTTGTTTGCTAAAATAACTCTCTTTTCAAGTCGACTTTCATTCTTTCCTACTTTTTCTTTGTGTATATCCAACAAATGTCTACCGAGCACCATGATGCACTAGGCACTGTGCTAGTAACTAGGGACAGAGCAGGGGGCAAGATAAATGTGATCTTTAGAAGCTCTCAGTCTAAAGAGGGTAAAACAGAGGCAATATTGAAATGAGTCTTGATTTTTTCCTACCTCTACCCACTTGAGAATTAGGCCCCAAGATTCTATACCAAAGTGATTTTCTTTGGCATAGATTCACAAACTTCATAGTTCATTAGAATTGTCTGAGTTGCTAGTTCAAAATGCAGATCACTTGTCGGTATTAGATAGGGTTCTCCAGGGAAACAAAATCAATGGGATATACACAGAGAAATATCAGAGGAAATTTACTGTAGGAATTGACTCACATGGTTGTGGAGGCCAAGGCGGCCCACGATCTGCCGTCGGCAAGCGGGAGAACCAGGAAAGTCGTTGGTGCAAATCACTCCCCGCCTGAAGGCCTGAGAGTGGGCGGGGTCATTTGTGTAAGTCCTGGTCTGAGTCCAAAAGCCTGAGGTCTGAGAATGCCAGTGTCTGAAGGCAGGTGAAGGTGGATGTCCCAGCTCAAGTGGAGACAGCAAATTCACACTTTCTCCTCCTTTTTGTTCTATCCCTCAACAGATTGAATAATGCCCACCCACATTAGTGAGAACATCTTTCTTGAGTCGACGGATTCAAATGCTATTCTGGGAACGCCTTCACAGATACACCCAGACAGGATATTTTGCCAGATACCTGGATATGCGTTAGCCCAGCCAAGCTGATGCATAAAATTTACCATCACACTGTCTGAATCTCCCGCCCAAGATTCTGAGGATATGATTCGTTGTTTAGATTGGTTCCAGGAATCTTTGTTTTAATAAGTTTTTCTGAATGGTTATGATCAGGTGCATTGGGCCCCATGTTTTGTGTAGCCAGGTTCTAGGAGGTCTTATCCTCTTAGGGTAAGCTCAATGGGATCTTGGAGTTGGAAGAACATGAAGAGCTTTTAAAAGAACTTCTTCCACATTCTGAAAGACGTTTTTTGTGGGGTTTCCAAGTAAAATACAGTTAAATTTGAATTTTGTATATCTAAATAACAAAATATTTGTAAGGATAAGTATGTTCCATGCAATCTTTGCAACAAACATACACTAAAAGGAAATTGTTTACCTGCAATTCAAAGTGAACTGAATAATTCTGTATTTTTATTTGCTAAGCCTGGCAATCCTGTTTCTTAAAGAAGTATAAGCAAGTGTAAGATTTCCTTGAGGATCACTGAAATCTAATATAAGTACAATGATAGGAAGTGTAGAAAGGAGCACAAACCTAGGGTTAGGTGGTGGTGGGTGGGTGGGAATTCAGGTTGGAAGGTCGAGGAGGCCTTCTTGTAGGAACTAAGATTTAAGCTGAAGCTTAATGGATGAGCAGGAACCAGTCTGGCAAAGGGAAGAGGGGAATGTTTTACAGACAAAGGATAGGGTACCAGTCTGGAGACCAGAAAGATAATGTCCCCATGGGATTTGCTACACGTATGTGGATAGAATGCTGAGAGCCAAGGGAACCACAGTGACAGGTGACACTGGAGGGTGGGACGGACCCAGGCCAGACTATCAAGAGACCTTGGGCAAAGTATCTGAAACCACCACAGGGCAACCCACCAAACCCCGTTTAGACTCTGAACCCCTCTCCTCTGGATGGCGTCCAGGGATTTGAACTCAAGAATTTTGAGTGAAAAACCCCATCTTGACCTAGTTCAGTGGTTCTCAACTCTGGCTACATGGGGATGCTTTAAATATACATATTTATATAATATAGATTTATATTTTATACATATGTCAATGACTGAGCTCTACCTAGAGCAAATAAATCAGCATCTCTTAGTGAAGAACACGCCTAGGCATAGATTTGTTTCGAAGCTCTGGGTGAGTCTACTGACGGGGTCGAAACCATAGCCTTAGGTAAATCACTTCCCTTGTTGAACATCACTTCCATAGCTTGGAACAAGTGTGAGAGACCCCATCCTTCACAATGCTGATTGTATGAGTTCACTGAGAGGACAAACGGGAAAAACACCTCCTGAGTTCTAAGAGTGCGTACACTGGAGTCTTGCTGTCTTGGTTGGAATCTTGGCTCCAAATCGTGGAGTGACTGGGCACAGTCATGAACCTCTCTTGGCCCACGTACTCCCATAAATGGGGACATTAAGCCACTTTCATAGGGTGTTTGGGTGGAATAAATGAGAAAATCCACAGGAGTGTTTGATATGGTGGATGGCATGTGGACCTCATGAACGTAGGTTATTGTTATTGCAACTACAAACTATACAACTAATACACTGTCTTACAGAAGGGGTCTTTCAAGTTGTAAATAATCCGATTGCCTCACTCACACCTGGGTGTGAGTACCCGATAAGGCCAAACAATAAACTTCCTTCAGGCAGATGTTGAGTCGTGCAAACAAACATTTGAGTGCACACGGGCCCATGTTTCCCAGAGCAATTTGACAAAGGCAGTGAAACCTAACAGTGGAATTGACACTTCATTGGTGATTTGTAGGGGAGATTCTTTGGGGCTGGAAGGGCCCTCCCTAGACCTATAAAGACAACATCTTACAAATACACAGGCAGTAGTTAGACTTGTCAAAATCCTCACTTGAATTTCCTCACTGCAGTTGTGTTTAAGTCCGATCAACTAATGAGTGGGTTCCTCAGACACAAAGTGCTGTCCACTGAAAGTTGTTTTTTAAAGGAACATGAAGAGGCATTCTGATTTGTGTTTCACCCCCCTGTACCCTGCCCCCTTGTCATCCCTGTGGTCTCAGCTAAGATTTTCTGAGGAAGAGCAGGGAACAGCTACCAGAGAAGAGCTGGCAGCCTGTCATCAAAACACAAAATCAGAACAAATCCAGGTGTAGATCTAACTGGCTTTTATTCATGATTCACGAATCGGGCAGCCTCTGTTCTACAAAACCAGATGAGAACTCCCACTGGGCACCAGCAGAACAGTGGATTTTGTAAGGTGGGAACAAAAACACCAGAACAATAGAAAAAAAGCCCTGATTGGTTAATGTCAGGTTACTTTTTTGGCAAGGGTTAAAGCAGAGGGGACTTTCTTATGACTCTGACTCAGGTAGACTGGAATCTCCTGCTCTCTCAGGAAAACTGGTCTGTTTGGGGATCTGTTTCCTTTCTTAGAGTTTCAGTTTGATGATGCTGTGTTTAGCACGAGTGACTCTGGTCTGGTCTGTTGGGTCTTAGTGCAAGAGCTCAGTCAAAAATAATGGTATCTCATAAATTTTGTTTAGCACTGTTATTGCAATATAAAATGATAGTGATTAAGCAAGAGATGCTTTTATTTATTCTATTTTATTTTTGGAGGCAAGGTCTCACTCTGTCACCAAGGCTAGGTCCTATGCCGTGGTGCCATCATAGCTCACTGCAGCCTCGAACTCCTGGGCTTAAGCCATCCTCCTGCCTCAGCCTCCCAAGTACCTGGGACTACAGGTACAGACTACCACACTCAGCTGAGATGCATTTTAGATGGGGCAATCTGGAAAGGTGATTCTGAGGAGATGACACTGGGGTAGAGAAGTAAGTGAAGTTCAGGAGCAAGTGGATGCCCCAAGAAAGGGAATTCTAGGGAGAGGGGTCTGCACAGGAAATCACCTGAACCCAGGTTCCAGAATAGAAATGATCGGGAAACTATGAAATGATCCTCACTAAATAACAACGGGATTTGATGACAATAGGTTTAATGGCCACAGAGAAAGGCCAGGTTAGTTCTTTCTTCGGGATGTCACCACTTTCTGAAATGCAGCCTTATAGGCGGGGCCCGGAGAGAATGTGTTTCAAAGGAGACCCTTTGATCATCAAAGCAACTGGTTGCAACACTCACCCCAGGAATTGGAGGTGAGAGACAGCCAGACCCCAGGTTCTCAGCTCTCGTCTCCCCAAACCCTTGGCCTCATCCCATTTGAAGATCGCTCACTGGCAGACTCTCTTATCAGAAAGCACAGACAATGGCAGCTGCCAAATCTTCCAGCTTCTCTGAAGTATTGTCCAAAGCCCATGGTCCCCTAGGACCGCAAATCTCCTTCTGGGAGAGATGATCTTGAACTGCTTTTATGACAAGCACACTCACTCCTGAATTCTTTCCCTCCCCTACCCACTCCACACACACTTTGTAAACTCCTTCCTGATCAACTCAAATGTCGCTTTCGTGGGGGATTCTGCCATGATCAAATAAACGGTATCGCATCCCCCTGTTTGTTACGGATGCTCAGAGCTCCCACCAATGGACAGTTGTATGAGATAATGTGTTTAATGTGTCTATTCAGGGCTGTAACCTCCATGAAGCCCATGCTGTGTTGCTAAAGGGCAAATGTTTAAAAACGGCAAAATCATGATTCTCTTGCAAAGATGACATGAACACATGTCAAACATTTTATTTAACCCTTTAATTAATGCAAGGCCCCATGAGATGTTACAAATGGTTCAAAGAAGAACCTGAAGGGCAGGTGACTATATAGGCATCAGGGTTGTTGAAAATAATTTACAAATAGAGGCAAAACTGGCAGAACTGGTCAGTACCCACGGGGCAAGAATCAGTTGCATTCCATGAGACATGATTTGCATTTTTATGAACAAGAACCCATTGGCATTACTATCTGTTTTCTACAATTCACAGAGCTGAGAAACAGCTCAAAGACAAGGAGAGGCTGGGATGACATGGAAGAGACCGCTAGACCAGAACACCACTAATGTGTTTGGTTCTTGTCAAACTATCTCCCAGCTTTGCTCATTGTTGCCTTCTAACTGCTTTGCGGAATACTCACAGCATATAGGTAATTCAGCGGATATTACTAAATGAAAGGCAGTTGTGTGGATGTATTTATTCACTGAAGATATATTTTGTATCCAGTGGGGGTGGTCCTCAATTTTAACCCGTGCATGTTTCCTTGGGGTTTGTGTCAGCTCATGTCTAATGAACAGATAGAGAAGTTCCACCAGGATCTTTGGAGAAAACTCATCCTAAAAGACACACTTGGTTCAGTAATAAAATCTCATTGGTTAGAAGAGAGTGCATACGTGTCCACATACACAAACACACACCACTTCCATTATATGAGTGCCTTAAAATAGGCTAGATGGGGTGGGGTAAGGCTTAAGAAAACCTCATTCTAATGAGCTCATGAATGTAGAAAGGTTTTGGAAATAATAAAATGCCAAATGGCTGGAGGACTAGAAAATAAAACATCCATTCCAAATCTGTGTCACATGGATTTAGAGGCTGGAACACTTTGACTCAGTCAACAAAATAAATAGCAGCCTTCAAACTTTCAGTTTATTGCATGCTTTATATAATTAAAAACCTCACCCTCTCCCCTCCCTTTTATTACATCTATGAGCATTCTACAATTTCTGAACCTCATCTCATGTTTCAAGGCTACTCACTCACACTGGTTTTCTCCAACACCCCAGAAGGAAGCCTAGCATATAATAGGGTCATGCATTTTCCAAAAGTGTTGAAGGCAAAATATTTTACCTGCTATCAGTGAAGACTATCGATTGTGTTCATCAACCCCTGCATCACACTTCCCCTTGTGTTACATGGTATCTAAATGACATGGGCGTTTTGGGGATCTATTAGGGAAATTTGAGTTGGAGATACCTTTAGTTTACATCGAGTGTGATGTATTAATGCAGTTTTCAGTCGCTTTCATGGAAAATTAAATTATTGCTAATAATTAATAGTTATTAAATTATTTCAGTATGGGAATAGCTTCAAGGAATGGAATATGTGTTGCAACCACTGTGTATGCTCACTAGGAGCGAGTGTATGAAAATGCAGCACGGAGTTCTATTGTGATATACCCATGTCCTCATTTTTTACTTGTATTTTCATATTCTTTTCCTTACAGAGAGCCTTGAAAATTCTATAACCATGAGATCCCATTGAGCCTGGCCCTGGCCCCACTCATGGGAGTCTCACCCCATTGCCCACCTTATTTCTCATCTTCATCCTGTTACTGGTTCCCTTATCTTCTCCCCATCCCTTACCCCAAAAGACAGTGATGGGTTGGAGGTCACGGATATTGTATTATATAACATTTGATACTTTTAAAAACTTATTTTTTTACAATATTTACGTAGATACTACAGTGTAGATGTAAGAATGGCAATATCAGAATAAAGACTTCCTATGTCACAGAGCTAATGTCAACCCCAAATCTCCACTACTAAACTGTTGCTTCAGTCCACGTGGAAAGTGTCATGGGAGAAATTCCCAAATAACTTCATTGTGGTAGGCAGAATGGCCTCCCAGATATATCCACAACCTAATCCTTGGGCCCTGTGGCTATGTTGGCAAGGGGGAATTAATGTCATGGATGGAATTAAGGCTGCTAATCAGCTGGCCCTGAGACGGGGAAGTTATTCTGGATTATCTAATTGGGCCCAATGTAGTTACGAGGTTCTTAAGAATGGAAGAAGGGGGCAGAAGTAGTGAGTCAAAGAAAGAGATGTAATAAGCAAAGCAGGACAGGAGAGATGCTGTGTTGCTGACTCTGCCCACACATGTGGACGACCTCCGGAAGAGAGAATTTAAGGAGAAGGATTCTAATCTAGAGTCTTCAGAAAGGAACACAGCCCTGCCACCGCCATGGTTTTTAGCCCAGTGAGACCTGTGTCTGACCTGTAATACTACTTGACTTACAAAAATAGTTGTAAGTCAAAGCAAATTCCAAGAAGGGTACCGCAAATAGCCATGCCAACCAGCTTCTTATTTTTTTCATTTTTCTTTTAACTACCCTGTGAAAGACAGACCTGAGATCTGACCAGGGCAGAGACATGAAAACAAGGCAGAAAAAAATGTTTAATTGTCGATGTTGGAACACACATCTTCTAGATGATTAACTAGTTTTGTAAGTCTGACCTACAGACCATAAGATAATAAATTTGTGCTGCTTTAAGCCACTAAGTTGGTGGTAATTTGTTGTAGCAGCAATAGGAAACTAACACATTAAATATCAACTTGAGCAACTCAGACATTGAGATATGGGACCGCTACATTAGTCGAGATGCTTTGGGTTATAAATAATAGAAAGCCCATTAGAGCTGACTTAGTAATGAGGGAATATATTGGCTGGCATAACAAAACAGACCAGATTAGACCTCATGCCATGAATGAACCAATCGCTGTGGCCAGAAGGGAGGGAATGTGACAACCTAATTGTTTTGGTCTGAGTCATAGGCTTCAACTCACATCCTTCCAACAAAGGGGTAAGTCAGTACCACATGGGTCCCCACGTGGAAATTAGGTATTTGGGGGCAGAAAGAAGGCAAAGCAAATTTTGAGAAGGCTGCCACAAATGTCCATGACACGCAGCCCTTTTGTTTTTTCATTTCCTTTTAACTAGTCTGTGCAAGACAGAGCCAGAACGTGGCCAGTGCCAAGACACAAAAACAAGGCAGAAAAAAAGTTCAGTCATTGATATTGGAACACACATCTCCTGGACGTTTTGATGAACTATTTTTTATTGTTTGCTTTTACCTTCACTCCGGTTAAAAGAGTCTGGCATTCCAGCCAAGAGGTTGATGAATAATAAGGCTTCAAAAGCTGGTAGTCTTTAAAGGATTCGTCTGAGTCCATTTCAATGCTCTTTTGTTTGTTTTTGTAGCTTAAAGGCCACCGAGTCAGAGTTCTTCTTGGTTAATTCTCTCTCCCACCAAATGTTCAGTCACTATTGTATCATTGCAATCTATTTACAAGAAATGGGTAATTTTTTTTCCATGATGCTAGGAGCCCTGAGCTATGTTTGTTTATTGCTCCTCTGTGCACCAGAACACATCCTTGGGATTCAGCTGCCAATGTAAGGGATTAAGGGGCTAAGTGAGTCTGACGAGAGTAGGAATCTTTCAAATGTATGCCTCTCCCCAACTCTTTTGTAGGCAATTCTTATTTAACTAATACACACATACACACACACTCACACAGCCCTTGCTACCCACTCTGGTAACAAAATTGTATTTCCCTAAATCTATTCAATCTCTTTTTATGCCATCTTGGAAAATAGAAAAACATACAGGGATAACATATGCAATTATTCAAATGTACATATTTCCATTATTAATCTGCTTTTCTTTGGTTGGAAGTATCCCAAAGGAATATCTCTCTATACATTTGTCCTGCCACAAAACAGTCCACTCTCAACAGCAATGGGAATAGAATCAGCTCGATTGCCTAGAAAACATGCCTGTCACAAGTGTTTTAGTTCTAACTTAGGTAATGGCTGGCAGCATTTTTCCTTACTTGGCAAGACCCTACTGCAGGGAGCATTTCTATATCTGAAAGCAGGACACCCAAGGGATTCCCAGAGTTGAAGAAAAAAATGAACCTATCTCTAAAGGCAGCCTCCTCTCTCCCTCCAGCCCTGATTGTGCCCACGAAGGGAGGACTAGGCAATCAAAGGCCCTGACACATAACCACTAAAGCCATCCTCTTTCTAGTTAGCATCAAGACCTGCCCTTATATCCCTTCTCAGCCAATATCTTGGCCCATCACACACAATGGTAAAAACAATAACAATGGTGATGGTGTTTCTTAGGGTTTACTAGCGCTATGCACTTTGCACATACTAGCTCATTAACTCCCCAAATGCCTAAGAAGCAGGTATTCTTATTTTTACTTTACAGTTGAGGGAACCTAGCTCTAAAGAGCTTAAGAAATGTTCTTGTTGTGACTGGGTTGCTCCATCTCAGCACTGTTCACATTTGGGGACTGGATCATCGCATTGTTGGATGTTCAGCATCCTTCCAGTCCTCTCCCAGCTGGATTCCAGTAGCATCCCCCTCTGCTGGTTGTGATGATCAAAAATATCTCCAGACATTGCCTTAAAGGACACAGTCTCCCCAGCTGAGATCCTCTGCTTCGTGGCATGAGTAAACAGTGGAGTCCAGATCTGAGCTCACTTACTGAACTCTAGAGCCCACGGTCTACATCACTATGGGATCGCTTACTCATTCAGGATCTTAACATACCCAGAACACCTCTCCGACCTGCTGTCCAGAGAAAGTACTATCCTCTTTATTTCTATAGAGCCACATTCATAAGCTATCTTTTCTACTCCTCTGTTGACATTTTTAATTCTTTATAATCTGACTTCTCTGGTTAAATGCCATCACTCATCTCCATCGCACAACTTGATATTTCTCTCCTCTTTTCTCTCTGTCCCCCCTTCTCTCCGTCCAGCCATGCCCTTTCCATAGCTCTGATGATAACAGTGCACCCAACTGCTCAGACCCCATCGTCACCCTCGAGTACCCCATGTTCTTAATCGTTTTACTCATATATTCAGTGGCTGTCCTCCCTTCCTCATCATGCAAACGTACTCCCATCATGCAAATGCTGTGAATTTTTCAATAGTGTATTTGAATAGGCAATTACACTGATCTATAGATAAAGTTTATTTATTTTGATGAAGTTGATACTTGCTTGGGGTTGTCTGTTTACTTTTAGGATCTCAGGGCATATTTGACAATCCGTAGACCAGGTTTGGAGATCTCCAATCTAAGGTGGATGTTGAGTCTATTCTCAGAATAAATGCTAATCACTTGGAACCACCTGTTTTAGAGTTTGAGTACTCCTCAACTTCTCCTCAACGTGGGTAGATGAGAGAAGGGAGAAGAGGCTGACAAAACAGCTGATTGGAAACTGACCACAACTCCTATTTCAAAATTCAATTCTTCCATATGTCGGTGGTGGAAGAAAGATGATGTCAGTGTGGTTATAATTACTGGGGGCTTTGTGCTTGAACTTTACGAGTTTTAAAGTAGATGGTATATTCCTGGACTGCTTTATTTCAAGATCATTTATATGACAGTTACTGAAAAATTCAAAAAGTCCAAATTCTCTTCCATTTTTTATTTTTACTCTCTGCTAAAATAATAATCAGAAAAAAAATTACTTGGCTTCAAAATTCTCCATCACTAACTAAAAACCATAATTTTACCTGTCTTTCAGAGGCAAATATTGAGATTTAATTAACGGAAAAACATCTATCAAATCTTGAGATCTGTACTTCCAGGGGCCAATGTATTCATAAAGGTTTTCAGTTGCAAAAGGCAAAAACTGAACTCAATCTGAGTTCTACAAAAAGAAGAAAGTGATTAGGCCACATATTTGGAATTTTCAGTGGGTGGATCAGGAGATTCAGGGGCACCTGGACAAGGATTTGAACTATACTTTCAGGACTTTCTGTGGCCTGCTGCTGCTGCTTAGCTTGTTGCTTAGACAAACTGCAAGATTATCACTGGAAAACTCCAAATCTATGGTATTTTTAGCTTTTTGTTTGAGAGAAAACTCTAACATCTAGAAAGGGTCTCAGAGAAGTTTCTAATTGTCTCATTTGCTTCATTCCTCAGTCAATCATTAAATTCAGGTTGGTAAAGTATTTTTATTGGCCAGTGTGGGTCCATCAAGTCCAGGGCTTGAGAGCTAAAGCTCTGTTAGGACCACATAGAATGCAGAAGTGGCAGGTCTCCAGCAAAAAAGCTTGGTGCTGCTATCAGAAAAGTGGGAAAGGGATGCCAGTCGTCAAAAGGAAGATATGTTCATCTTAGGCACAAGTTTTTATTCCTTAAGCACCTTTAACTGTGTAATCCTTTTATAAGATCATGCTATTAAAGGTCAATATATTTGCATTAAGGCTGGAGCTTAAGCTTTGTCTTTAAAAAAAAATTTCTGTTTCATTTCTACTACTTTCAAAATCCTTCTCTGTTCAACTTGGCTCTTTCAACAATTTTAACTAGAAGGGAATTTTAGGAAGAGAGAGAATTCCAGGCTCTCTCCGTCTACCTGTTTCTAGAACTTCCAGAAAGAGTTAATGGCATTCCCACTTGACATCGTCCCTTCCAATAAGGTGTCTCATTTGTTCATTCTTGCAGTGGTGCTCTAAATTATATGTTTCTATCAAATCCATATCTCTGAGTTTCATATACTTGCCTCATCTAGACCTGTGCTATCCAACATGGTAGACACTAGCCACATGCAGCTATTTAAGTTTGAATTGAAATTATGTAACATTAAGTACAACAAAACATTCAGTTCCTCAGTTGTACTCGCCACACTTCAAGTACTCAATAACCACATATGCCTAGTTGATGCCGTATTAGATAGCACAGCATGGAACATTTATATCATCACAGTAAGTTCTATTGGGCAGTACTGGCCTAGATCACAAAAGTTTTCTATATTAAAGGTAAACTTCCATTTGTTAAATATTATTCCTTGCATATGGTCCCTCAATACAATGTGGAGACTTAAAATGACAAGAAATAATATATGTAGAGTGCTGATTATATGCTACAAATCACAGATCATTTATAAGGGGCACTTAATATTAGCACAATAAAATATTGCAGTTTTAAAAATTTATAATTCAGTTTCCAATAAGTTAAATGTTTCTTTTCTTTTTTAAAATTTATTAGGACTAAGCCACAAGCATTTTAGGTATAACTTCCCTCACTTGCCCCCCATTTATTCTATGTTTTGCTTATACTGAATTTATTACAATTCCCCAAATGTGTTAGACTCTACCATGATCGAAGTCTTTGTTTATGCTATTCCCAGTGCCTGAAATAATCTTCCTCCCTGTCTCCCGTTCATTTACCAATACTTTTTCTCTACTTCTCATTGGATATTGGATGTTTGTTGCAATACTCCTCTGTATGTCTGCATTAAAGAGTCTACCACACTTTGTGTTGTGATCAGCACTTTGCAGGGGAGCCTCGTTTGTGACAGTCTCTTGAGCGCAGGGATGCTGTGTGTCATCCTCCCGACTCAGCCTATAGCACTGTGTCTATCACGTATTAGGGTTTCATACCTGTTTTATAAAGTGAAGTGAGTTAGAATGTTATTTAAGGCCCTCCAAAATCTGACTCTGCTGTAAATCTCCACCGCATCCTCCCCTCGATGTAACACATAGACGACAGCCCAGCCTCCTTGAACTACTCACTCATTGTTCTCTGGACACCCCATGCACACCCTTCCCTCTGTAATTTTGCATATGTTGCTTACTTTCCCTCCTAGTATTCACTGCCAAGCTCAAATAGCTTCTCTGGAAACGTCCCCAAGGCCTACTCATCCAGAACGTGTTTTCTCTGCCCCGTTCTCCCATGGTGTCCTGTCTTTGAACACTTCTTTCAAAGTGCTTGTCACAGCCTGATTTTTATTACCCTTAGTCATGTCCAAGTCTATCTCCCTCACTAACTTGCGACCCCTTCAAGGACACAGACTCTGTCTTACTCATCTTTATTTTTCTCTTGCATTTAGCACAGAATGTTGCCCACAATTGACACTAGAAAGCGTTGGTTGAATTGAATTGCTGTGCAAAGAAGTGCTTCTTTTAAAAGATGTAAACGAAAAAGCACAGCGACGGCTTCGCTGACGAGAACACGACGAACTGAAAAGCCACCAGCTTTGATCGCAACCCTGTCCCCACGAACCCTCCAGATGCTCAGATAGGGTTTCCCAGCCTTCGTGGGAGCCACGGACTCTCAGATAGGAGCAACGTGCTCAGGACTGAGGGAGGAAGGAAAATACAAGCAGAACAGAGGCAGGGACCTGCACACTGAAGTTTACGAATGCCTGGCAGAGTTCGTGTCCCAGAACACACAGTGGAGGGAAATCCTTGGCAAATGGAATATCTCTAGGCTCTGTGTTTTATACACGTTTTGAGTTTGATACCTAAATACAGAGTTCATGATCTTATATTTTTGTAGAAGACTGGTGTGGACAATATTTAAAATGATTGGGAGGGGTTAAAAAATAAGTATCTAGTCTCAAGCATCAGGGAAAATATTCAAGAGTTTAGAATAAAAAGATTTTCCAGCTAGACGGGATTATAAATAACATCTTCTCTAGGGATAGCAAACAAAAGAAATGTGCTACTAGCCACCCTTTCCAAGGACTATTACAAGTAATTGCAAAATAATTGCGTAATTATTTCTTGAAGACTGAGGATATGACCTCAGAATCCTTCTCAACATGGCGCCAACACTGCAAGAGTTGACCCATGAGATGAGATTATTAATATTTGCCAACTCCTGTCACTTGTGAGATGAAGAAAGTGAAGGCTCAGAGGAAGGGAATTCTCCTAGTGACTCGGTGAACTGGTGCAAATTTGGATTTACATCCCAGTTCAGTTACCTTTCCATACACCTGCCCACCTGTTTGTTCTTTTCCTGGTCATAGCTGCTACAATGATGCATGCATTCCAAAAAGTCAGAACCCTTTATGGAGCACATCGAACCCACTAAGAAGTCTTAAAGTACACATGTTCCTCCAAGTAAAATGTTTTCTGAGTGGCCAACCTTTATCTTAAACTAAATCACAATTTTTTTTCTTGGATGTCAGCTTTATTCTCAATTCCCTGATATGGCTGCACAGGGCACTCCCTGGCAGGCATCCCGTCAGAAACGAGCTTTGCTGAAAATCTTCAGGCCTCCAAGCTCCCCTGTATGCTGCTGCTCGACATCAAGTTTGCCCGGATAAAGCCTGGGGCTGCCAGAGGGCGCACAGCCTGGGTTCCTAAAGCTTTAGTGCTTCCTCCTCCTTCCTTTTTACTGCAGCTGTTTGTAGAGCTTCCCAGAGGGAGAACTTGAAAGGGACTCTTAATAACCTTGATCAGTGTTCCGGAGGGGAAATTAAACCTTTCTGCAAATTCAGCATGGAACTGTTTTTGGCAAAACAGAGCTCTCAGATGGCCTCGCTGGCGCTGGGGCTATTAGGGTTTACCCCTCTATGTCTTTGGGCGAGCATGACCCTAATGAATCTACTTCAGTTCCAGAGTCTGGGCACTTAGAACACTGCATCATGACATCATTCTGGTCACAGAGTGTCCAATCTGGGCCCCTGAGAGGCTCCCCTGACTCTGCTACTAAAATTTATTCTAAACAAAACCAACAACAAAAAACCTAGAACTGGTGTTGTCCATGTTTTAAGGGGAGCCTTCCTGAGAGTAAAGTATACACAGAGAAAACACAGTTTAGAGGTTGACGAACAACACTATTTGGTCACTGGATTCAACCATGTCTGAACATCATCTTTATTCAATGCAATTCCTTGGTGCAATAAATCTATTTGTTTGCTTAAGTATGTTAGAATTTGGGTTTCTGTTGCTTGCAATTTCAAGTGTCCTGATTAATAAATCTGCTCAGGAAAAATAAGGGTGGTGAGGCCAAAAGAAATTAGGTAACCTGGGTTCAACAAAATTAAACACTGGAATATTCTTCCCCCTGAAATAGGATTTCTCAGATAATTTATCATGCTAATATATTCTATGAGTCTCTGAGAGAGGATATAGACAGAAGCATTGCCTACAACTCTGTTACAGTGAACTTGTTTCTTTTTTCTTTTATTTTTTTAGCAGAACACCAAAATTTGGTGAAATATGGTATGGAGAAATGCCTTGGGAGATTCTATAGTTTATGATTCAATGAAACTAATTATAAAAGAAAGAAAAGTCACTGGTAATGTTGAATCCTAGGTCTGAAATTAGAAATATATTTGTTTTGCTATTGTTTTCATTTAGGTATAATTTTAGACATCAAATTTTATATACAGTATGTGTGTTTGGTAGGAAGAAAAGTCTGCTATTAGTTTCAAATCTCTCCTCACTAAGAAATTGCAGAAAACCCATAGTCTAGTCTGAATACTACTAAGAGCTAAAATTTATCGAGTGAATATTATGTGCCAACCACAATGCTAAGCCCTTAAGATGCATTAATTCATTTAATCATCACAACGACGCTGTACAGTGATTGCATTTTTATCCCTATTTGGCAAATCCGAGAACCAGGGCTTAGGGAAGTTAAGTGACTTAATTGTCATGTGTTAGTTGCAGAATCAGGACTCGATCCCAAATTGGTATGACGTCATTGCCCAAGTTTTCAATCACTACAACTAGAGAGCTTTCTCTGTTTGATCTAAATTCTTCTATTACTCATGATTGGACCCCCCCCACACACATTTTTAGGTTCTGACCTCCAGTGCTGTGAGATAATAAATTTATGTTGCTTTAAGCCACTAAGTTTGTGATAATTTGTTACAGTATCAACAGGAAACTGGTACAGCAACACTTAGGAGCCCAACACTATTTGAGGTGTTAGGAACAAAAAGATCTTTTGATATCATCTTTATGTTTCAGCAGTTAATAGTCCAGTAGAAAATTAGTTTCTGTGCCCAAAGTTGGCACACAGAGGCTGGAGAGAAAATGTCCATGGTAGATAGGAGGTTTGCACAGGGAATCAAATGCCAGGGAACACAACAAGTTGTAATCGGCAGCCCCCAGAGAGTACGCCAGTTCACAGTTCACTTTGCTTCTAGTTCCTGAGTAATTTTAGGTCAGTTTTTGGAGGTGAGCATTTCCAACATTCTCAAAGGCTGTCAAGGATGAATGGACAAGGACCCAGATGGCGGCACTCATCTTCCCAGGGTTTTGAAGTGAATAAGAGAAAAAAGGGAGAATGAATTTGTAGCACTGTGGTTCTTGGTGATTAACATCTATATAATTAGACTGGCTCAACCAATCAATCAGCAATGACATACTAACGTACCACTTAGCCTCACCTCTGTAGATTCTAAATCTATGTTTGGAACCTAAACAGTGATAAGAAATAAAAAGAGAGAGAAGGAAAAGTGACACAACCAAGAACTTCCTTGATGCCTGTTTTTTCAGAGTTGATTCTGACATGGATTTGCATACATAACTAAAGTAGGTTATTGCCCAACCCTGAGAGTTTAAAAACAAAGCCGTTCGAAAGTTGCATGAACATGGAGTACCCCAAGGAATGAAGGCCATACTACCTCACTTTGCACCGCCTTTACCCACCCCCAAAAGAGAAGAAACAAGGAAGTGACTATTACAAATGCTGTATATTTTGTTTATTAGCCCCACTTTGACTCTATTTTATCTTACTTAAGCAAAATTTCCAAAGTTTGACATTGGGTTTTCTTGCCTGGCACAACCAGGAATGACTGAGATGGGCAGCAGGTGGCTGGAAGCCGAATAGAATGAGACAGACACAGGATGTTGCAATAGCAGAAGTGGGAAAAAGCCACTGAACATAGTTAGTACATAAAGAAGTGTCTCAGTTTGGGGGTATTTTGGGAAGGGGCATAAAATGGAGAAGGAACGTCTCAGAAATTTGTGTCCAACATGAGGATATTCCTTCAAATGGGTCATGTAAGTTTCCTTCATTTTATAATAAAGGATGGCAGTGCGTAATGATTAAAATTTGTACCCACAGATTTGGCATTTAAGTCAGTGAGCATCTCCAGGAAGCCATTTCTTAACTATCAGGCTGGGCTGAGCTCCCCTCTGTGCTAACGGAGCATCCAGGGTTTCCTTCTCCCACCGCCATTAGCAAGATCTGCCTTGCTCCTTGAGGACCGGGTGTCACGGGTTATTAACATGTGTGCTCAGGGGCGGTTCCTGAATTTTTGCAAATGGGATATTTAAGGGTGCCTGTCTTAAAGGAAGAATTGCTGGGGGAAATACCTTAGAGCTGTGTTTTCATGGAAAGTGCTTTATTTTCTTTTTAAATTTTAGAGTGTACAGTAAGTCCTCAGGTAACACTGTTGATAGGGTCTTGGAAACTGATGTTAAGTGAAACAATGTATAATAAAGTCGTTTTTTTCTTGTCAACATTACCATGAAACGACATTGAATGAAAACATGTCATTCGAGGACTTGCTGTTCATTGTTTTGCTTAAAGTCACAGTTTCCAAGAACCTATCTGCAAGGTTACATGAGGACTTACTATATATGTTCATCTGGAATTATTTTTGCAGAAGGAGCTAATCTACATTTAGAGGGGATGAGAGCAGGAAACTGTGTCCCTATAGAGCCACTCTTTTTTTTTTTAATTTTTATTTCAGCATACTATGAGGGTATAAATGTTTAGGTTACATATATTGCCTTTGCCCCACCTGAGTCAGAGCTTCAAGTGTGTCCATCCCCCAGACAGTGTGCACCGCACTCTTTAGGTATGTATATACCCATCCCCTCCTCCCCTAGAGCTGCTACTCTTAAGCATCATATCTCTGCAGACATCTGACATTTAGCATGTTGCCTAGCACAGGTGGCAAAATTTCAGCAAATATCAGTTAACCTGAATGAAGAAATTAAAAAATACATCAGACTCATTTATGTGGACTACTAGGTCCTTGGATCATCAAACGTAAAAAATTGAAATGTTACTTGATACCACCTGCGCGTTTGATTCAGAAGCTATAGGGATGCAGACTCATCCCACAAATAAATAATAACAGGGCCCATAGATACTGAAGGTGCTCACAGGGGATGTTGCAGTGCATGAGCATGTACCCCACCCAGGTAAACCCCTGGACAGAGTAAGACAGACAGTGGGATTCTATCTCAACGTCAGATAATTTTCCCCTAGTACTCACAAATAGGTACAAGCCTATGTGGGGGTTCAAATCAGGACCTCCAAGATACACGATACTTCACACAGTTTGATGAAGAACAAAGATGTTGGTAAGGTTTAATAAGACAGGAAGTAGAGTAGTAGGAAAGAGAGAGAGAACGAAATTTAAGGTATTGTCATATTCAAGTTGTTTTCAGGAAATTGAGAAGAATAAAAAGACTATCTTCAAAAACTAAAAATTGTGTGGGAGGAGGGATATATTAAGTAAATCTATACATTAACAAAGAAATAAATCTCTTTCTAGGGTTTGTCGGCCTGCCGTGTGATATGATTGTGTTTTCCTATCGTTAAGATCATTTACCCCTTTATAACGTCTCCCGGAGTCCTTTCTCATTATCTCAGAAGTGGTGTTCAATGAGATTTGCCATGGGATACAATTTCCTTTTCTTTTCCTCTTTCCTTCCTTCCTGCTTCCTTTCCTCCCAGATGCCTCTGTTTCTCACTCTCTTGGGATCCAAACAACGGTACTACTCGCAGAAAGATTCCTTCACTCATTCACTGGGTGTTTAGCAAGTGCCTGCTGTGTGCAGGACACCAACCAGGGCCAGGGGGATTCAGGCACAGCTGAGATGACCCTCCTGGGATCTAACGGTGCTGTGAGGATAAAGAGGAAGGAGCTTATGATTCTATCTAGGTGGAGTGTGCAGAAATAAAAAAAAACACCCAAGAATGAAGTAGAAAGGATGCCCAAGCTAAGCTTTGCAACACATGTCAAGGATACCTGCAACAATGTTGGGGAAAAAGAAATGCCAACCTTATATCAGACCTCTTCACAATGCCTTTACTTGAAGAACTCTCAGCCCACTTTCCTCAAGACACACCATCAGCCCAAACGTCTAGTGGCGTTAATAATAATTGCTTAGCTTTGCGTATAATTTTCTTTTCAGAAACACTTAATTGGGAGATGATGAGAGGGTTAATGAAAAAAAAACAGACAACAAGAATCCAGCAAGTGCTAAACTCCAGAAAGTTGGATGATGGAGAGAGAGGAACCCTTAAATCTAATTTAAATTAAAAATGTGTTTATGAAACCAAAAATAAATCTCGCTCCACGGTGATTACCAGATGAAACATTTTCGTTAGTGGATGGTGGACTGGCCCATGATTCATGTCCCCGCTCTTTGCGTCACCTGAAGGGCCTGAGTGCTAAGCTGATGAATGTTTTGCAGGTTTAAAAGATCATTTATCACCACCACAGCTAATGCCATTTTCCGAAACATAATCCAAAGGCACTCTGTGAAAAGCATTTTCTGCCTGGAAGCGTTCCCACCGTCACCTGCGGGCCAGATAGCTGGGGCCACCCGGCTTCATGATGACTGATGATCGCACAGTAGGATGTGATTCTCCGCTTCTTCAACTCTCAGTTCTGGTCTAGCACCAACAAGTTTTCCATTTCCTTCCTCTTTTCTTGTAATCCTGCTCTTCCTCAGCCCTGGTAGAAACGGGCCTTCATGATCTATAGAGATATTTGGGAACGAGAGAGGTTGATGCCTTAGAAATTTCCCACCCACTGTCTGGAAAGCTCCTTTTGGAAGACCGGGCAGGAGGGGAGAGTGATAACAGGATGAAGATGGCACCTTGGTGAGGTGGAGGCAGAGGGGAGGTAGATAATAAAAAAGGAAAGGTGGTGAACCAGGAAGGGACTTGTAGGAACCAGTGAAGTGACCCTGGTGGTATCTGGAAGGTGGAATTTTACAGAAAGATTTGTGTCATCCCACGGGGCGACCCTGTCAGCTATACATAAGGTCGAACCATTTCTACTCACAGAATTATTAACAGGTTTCAGTGGTATGGTTAGAATTATTAATATCAACAGGTAGAAAAGAGTTTTATAAGACCCATGTGCATGCCTTGACGTAATCAACGGTACATGTCATCGGAATTGTTCAGTTGACTTATGTTGCACAATGTTGGGAGCTTTACTTTTTAATAAAATGTTTCAAGCATAAGAAAAGTATATGGGATAATATAAAGCACACCTGTGCTTCCTCAACTCACTTTTGTCAAGCCAATGTTTTATTATATGTGCCTCAAATATTTCTTCCACTTTTTTTAAAGAGATGCAATTCGGCAGATAGGCCCAGAAATTCCACTCCTAGGTATTTCCCCCAAGTAAAATGAAAAGTTAGATTCTCACAAAAATTTGACACAAATGTTTAAAGTGGCTTTATTTATTGTCACCCAAATCTGGCAACAATCCAAATGTCTTTCAACAAGTGGAGAGATAACAAATGGTGGTACATCCGTTCAGTGGAACACTACTCAACAACGAAAGTCAGTAAACTGTACACACACAAGACAACAGGGATGGAGTTCAAGTGCTTTATGTGGTGAATGGAACCATACTCAAAGGCTGTAATGATGTCCTTTTTATATTTTGGAAAAAGCTAAATTTATAGATAAAAACAGATTAGTACTTTTCAGAGAGAGAGGGTTGACTACAGAGGGGGATGAGGGAATTTGGGGGGTGATAAACCTGTTCTGTATCTTGATTCTGGTGGTGGCTACTTTACTGCATTTGGCAAAACTCATAAACCTGTACAACATAATGAGTGACTTTTATTGCATCTAATTTTACTTCATTAAAATGTAAATAGTAACAAACATTGGTATAAATAGAGTGTGTGGGTTGTAAACTATTCACAAATCGTAAGAAGAAAATACTCGGTTTTCTGAGAATGTGAGACGGACAATCCACAAACATGGAGCAGAGGCTCGTGTGTATGGGGGAGGTGAGAGAGAGCAGCCATGTAAGATTTCTTTGGGGGCCAGGCGCAGTGGACCTTGCTGTAATCCTAGCACTCTGGGAGGCCGAGGCAGGAGGATTGCTTGAGCTCAGGAGTTTGAGACCAGCGTGAGCAAGAGTGAGACCCCGTCTATACAAAAAATAGAAAAGTGTTGTGGCAGGTGTCTGTAGTCCCAGCTGTTCGGGAGGCTGAGGCAAGAGGATCACTTGAGCTTGGGAGTGTGAAGTTGTTGTGAGCTACGATAATGCCACTGTGCTCTACCCAGAGCAACAGAGCAAGACTCTTTCTAAAAAAAAAAAAAAAAAAAAAAAAAAAAAGATTTCTTTGGGGAAGTTATGTCCCAGTCAATATCTGTGAGCTGCGTAGACATTCCAAAGCCAAAAGGCCTTGCAGGAATCGAGCAACCATGATAATAATGTGTGGGGTGCTTCCTCTATGCCAGGTGTTAAAAAAGGTGCTGAACATATTTTGTTCATAATCCGTATAGATCTGCAATGAATGTATTAGCATGTCGTTTCACTAATGGAAAAACACAAGCTTGTGCTTTTCTAAATAAGGTCACAGAGATAAACAGAATGATGGGCCTGGGATTCAAGGTCAAATCTAGGTAACTCCAACTTCCTTGTTCTTTCCATTCTTCTATGCTGCCTTATCCTCCCCCGCAGAGCCCCAGTCCGCTCAGATGAATAATATTGGGGAAGAGATCATCTTAAAGCTTTTCCAGTTCTGATATAATATTAGAATAAAGATAAGCTTTGTCTGCTGGCCCAAACAGACCCAGAGGGGCCAAGCTTCCCCTTCCTCATCCCTTGCTGCAGCCTGCCTTTTAATGGTACATTTATCTTTCCATTGCTGCAGTTGATATTTCTGCTGAGACAAATGATGCCCTTCTTCAACAAATTTTTATAGCAATAGCAGGGAAAGATTGCTGTAAACGGGCAGGCTTGAGCGACTTCCATCAGAAGATGAGCAGTTATAGCGCAGAATTAATTTAATAACGACCATATTGAACGTACTGCAATCCTAACCATTCTGCCCATCTTTAGCCCTATCTGCAAATCTCGAATACCTACAGTTACAAGGCTGGAGTTTCATCTTTTTTAAGATAAAAATCCAAAAGATTACGATCTTTAAAAAATGACATAAAAATTATATTTGTATGCATATTATATACACATGGGTATGTATATGCACACACATAGTTATATCTGCTTGCTTGTGTTCCTATCAAAAACACATCTGCTATATATACTTCTCTTACTAAATAAGGAAATTGTGAAGAATTTATGCAAGTAAATTCAGGGAATTTTTGACAAGGGTGCCAATACCATTTATCAGGGAAAGAATAGTCTTTGCAACAATGGTGCTGGAACAATTGGATATCCACACGCAAAAGAATGAATGTGGGTTTCCATCTTACACAATATGCAAAAAGTAACTCAGAATGTATCAAAGACATAAGTGTAAAAGCTGAAACTATCAAACTCTTAGAGGAAACCATAGGTGTATAGCTTAATGAAAAACAGATAACACGGATAAATTGAATTCCATCAAAATTAAAAACTTTCGTGCATCCAAGGACACTTACTAAGGAAGTGAAAACAATAGCCAAAGAATGGGAGAAAACATTTGCAAATCATATATCTGATATGAATATATAAGGAACCCTTAAAACTCAAAAGTAAACAGTTAAATAACCCAATTAAAAAATTGGCAAAGAGCTTGAATAGGCATTTCTCCAAAGAAGATATACAAATGACTAATAAGCACATGAAAAGAGGCTCATCGTCATTAGTCATTAGGGAAATGCAAATCAAAATCATAATGATATACCACTTCACACCCACCAAGACAACTACAATCTAGAAGGCACACGATTACACATCTTGGCAGGAGTGTGGAGAATTTGGAACCCTCATGCACTGCTAGTGGGAATGTGAAATGATATAGCTGCTGTGAAAATCAGTCTGGCTGGTCGTTCTAAAAAAGTTAAACATATAGTTACCAGTTGGCCAGCAATCCCATTCCTGCATATATACCCACAAGAACTGAAAACATATGTGCACATAAAAACTTGTACATGAATGCTCATAGCAGCCTGACTTATAATAGCCTAACAGTAGAAATGCCCGAATGCCCATCAACTGATGAATAGAAAATCCAAATGTGGTTGGTATATTCCTTTAATTGAATATTACTCAGCAGTCAAAAGGGATGAAGTACTCACACGTGCTACAACCTGGATGCACACTGAAAACATTGGTAAATAAAAGAAGCCAGACACCAAAGGCCACGTATTATATAAGCCCATTTTTATGAACTGTCTAGAGTAAGCAAATCTATAGAGACAGAAAGTAGATTAATGGATGCCAGAGACGGAGGGAAGGGGAGAATGGAGAGCAACTATTGATGAGCGTAGGGTTTCTTTTTTGGGTAATGAAAATACTCTAAAATTGGATAGTGTCAGTGGTTGCAAAATCTTATAAATCTGTTTAAAATACTACATTGTACATCTAAAATGGTGAATTTGATGTGTGAATTTTTAAATCAATTTTTAAAAGTAAATTTAAGGAAAATAAATAGGACTAAGAGGTTTTTATTGTAAAAACCGACCTGAAGAGAAATAATGTCCAGTAGAGAGAATGAAAAGTGGATGTTATGAAAAGTGGGCTTCGCATGGCAGCAGGTGGATAAGCAAAGGTGGTCTGCTCACTTAGCAAAGCTCTTATACCATCTCTTTCCCAGTGACTTGTAGACACACGCACACAGCCCACACCTTGATCCTAAACTACAGACCTCTTTATTCAATCATCTAATAGATATTTCAAAAATAGTCCAAAACTAAACATTTTCCAGACTACTCCCATTCTACCCCCAAATGAGCTACAATAATAGCTTCTCCATCTCAAGGGATAACCATTACGTGCTTCCAAATGCGTAGGTCCAAGCCTCAGAGTTAAGCTCCACTCCTTGATTATTTTCTCTCTCCACTTCCCACGCACTGGGAAATTCTTTTGTCCCTACCTTCAGGACAGTTCTGTAATCTGGGCACTTCTCCCTCCTTAACCACCTGCATCCTCTCACGAGCTACAAACATATCTCTCTTGTCTGGATTTCTTTAATAGCTTTCTAACTGGTCCCTTTGTTTCTTCCCTTGCCCCTACCTACAGCCATCTATCCTCAAAACAACAGCCAGAGTGTTCCTGTGAAAACATGAGCCAGTCTTGTCATTCCAGCTCAAAGCCCTGCAATGGATTTTACTCAAAGCAAAATCCCTGCAAGTCTGGCCTCCAGCTGTCTCTCCAGCCTCCCCTCCTCCAATTCTTCCTTCCCCTTTCTCCCTCTGTTTCAGGCACGGTGGTCTTGCTGTTCTTCAAACATGCCTCAGCCACAGGGCCTTTGCACTGGTTGCTATCCAGACCCGTCATGATATTTAAATTTGCAACTCCGTACCCTCAGCACATCTGACTCTGCTTACTGTGTCCTTTTTATTTTAAATATGAGCCCCAAGGATGCGAGCTGCATAATAGCAAGGACTTTATTTCTTTTATTTACAGATGTATCCCTGAATCCTGTAATAATGTCTTACACATTAAAGGGAAGGAACAACAAGCTTGGATATATGATCTCTAAGTTCCTTTGTTATGACAAAGAGCTCAGGCTCTGGAGTCCAAAAGGCCAATGTGAAGCTCCAGTTGTGTGTCATCGCTAAGCAAATTACTCAAGTCTCTGAGCCTCAGTTTCTGCACCTTCAACCTGGGGATGATTCCATTAACCTCAAAGCATTGTTATGAGGAATGTGTGATTCAATCATCGGACCCTCCTTCTGGTCAAGGTCTTCCCCAGTGGTAAGGCCTCGCTAGCTCTTGGGGACCCAATGCCATCCCCAACAAATTCAAAAAGGTTACTGTGGGCACGCTCAGATAATAAATTCTTCTGAGAAGTAAGTTGCTAACACTGCGATTAGCTCCTTCCTGTTTCTCTCTGCGGGATCTGCGTCCTTCTGCCTGTTCCAGTGTGTCCTCTCAGCAGAGTTAACACCAAGGTGCCTTTCTGGTCGGTTGATTCTGAAGCGCTGTGTCTCACACACTGTGATGTTTCCCATGCTGTGTCATCTCTTTAAACATCCTCCAACAGTCCTCTTTATTTTTTTAGGGACAAAAAGAAAACCTTCAGTAATCAGATTTTCTCAAATTTTTTGCTTCATGATCCTGATTGGGTCAAACACTTGAAAATTACATTAAGAGGCTCCGATCAAAGTGAGCCCAATGGAGCCGGATCTAATTCTCTGTGACTTCTGGTCCACCAGCGCTAAATGCAAAGTCTTTTTGTGGCAGCCTCGCGGGGGAGAAAGTTACAAATGCTCCCATCCTAATGAGAAATTGGGTATTGGCTGGGCTTAATCTCAAGGGCTAGAGATGGTTTTGATTTATTAAATGAGACATCAGTAAAAAGGAAACAGCCAAAGCAAGCCTTCTCTGGTTAAAATGTAAAATTATGTTGAAAGCAAAAAGCAAACGCATATCCCGAGGAGAAGAAAGTTGGACAAAACAGTTATAAGGCGATAAAAGAATAAAATACAAAACATAACTGGATGGTGAAAGGAGGCTCTAATGAAAAGTTTCCCTACATCAAAATGCTTAGAGTCAGTAGCATAGAAGAAAAAACTGGGGAGAGCAGATCCACCTTTGGATATACAACATAGAATTGGGCACAGGTGAAATTTCTTTCCAATATTTTATTATGAACATTTTCAAACATAGAGAAATGTGGAAAGACCAGTTCAATAAACACCCACATACAGACCACCCAGACCCCAAAATGGGTAAATTTGGCCAAATGTCCTTTATATATACCCATCTCTTTCAATATATACGCATGTCTTTTTTGCTGACCCAGTTGAAAGTAAGTTGAAGATATCCTGACACTTCTTTTCTAAATACTTTACATCTAAAAATCAGGACATTCTTCTACATAATTTAAATAAGCTTTTAAGGTCATGGCCCATAAATCTTTCAGATCATAAAACTCAAAGAAAAATATTCGTTTCACTGTCTGTAAATTGTCCTGGGTCTAGAATGACTTTGAGCAAAATACACTCTGGCTTTGTAATCTCCCCGAGTCGATCAGTTTGTGTGATTTATTCTATGGACAGGACAGAATGGCAAGTCTGCATTGCTCCCTCCTCCAGGGGACTGGATATAATGGCACCCTCTGGGGGGGTGGTTAAAATATGACATCAATACATGGAAAATTAGAGGATGGATATGCAATATCAGCCTAACGAAACAAAACGACGGTGACGTCTGCAAGGCTGGACTTTAGTCAACATGTTGGGATGAAGTCTACTTTCTTCAAAAGGGGTTAGTGAAGGGTCAGAAAGGGAGAATTGCAGTCTCAGATGTTAGTGTCCAGCCAAGACCTGTACCAAGGAGATGGGATGCTGGCAAGTCAACTGGCGGTTGGTCACATCTAACCCGAGTGTGATGACAGGTGTATCTGGAGACTGGAGACTGGCCTATAGTCTGGGCACAGCACAGCACGGATGGATTCTCTGCTCAGGGTCTCACAAAGCTGAAATCAAGGTCAAAATCAGCCTGGGTTGAAATCTCATCAGAGGCTGAGTCCCTCTTCCAAGCTCCCTGGGTGTTGCAACAATTCAGTTCCTTGTGGCTGTGGGACTGAGGCCCTCAGCCCCCAGAGGCCCCTCTCTCTATAGTCAATTCACAACAGGGCTGTTTGCTTTCTTCCTCGAGACCTACGGAGGGAATCTCAGTGACGTCACACTTCTTTTGTAGGTTCACCTGACTCGTTAAGGCCCACCTGGTAGAATCTCTCTCACTACCACCCCAAAGGCACCTGATTAGTAACCTCGTCATGGGATGATATCCCAATATACTCACAAATCTCACCCACACTGGAGAAGAGGGAATTATACGAGAGTATGGATTACGGAGGGTGAGGATTAATACAGCTCATGCCCGCTCCTTTCCCCTCGCGTTGGCCAACACCACACCAGCTGAATCCCTTACTAAATCACCTTTATGTTGCCAAAAGTGCTTCTGGATTAGATATCCAAGACTTCCCTCTCCACCTGAGCTAGCACACCAGGTTGGCATTTCCCTGCTCAGATGCATTCCATGGATCTCCCATCGCTCCACAAATAGAGTCTAAACCAAACTCACCGCCCCATCCCACCCTCCCTGCCAAATTTATTTCCCCTTACTTCACTATTAACAACCTTTACAGCATATAGAGGGTTTTTAAAAAAAATTGGTCATGAAAGCTCTAACTTTCCATCCTCACAGTGTGCTTAATTTGAGGTGTAGCTGATGATTGAGAGGAAGGAGGGGTTGTCAGAATCAATTCAAATAATACTTAAGTGATCAGGTAATTTACCTGTTGGCATGAATTGTGGAACACGTTAGTGTGTCCAGCTCCCTTGGATGTTCCAAATAACTCCACAACATAAAACAAAAACAAACAAAAAACCTCACATTTTAAGTCATATGATAATAGCCAAACTCACCAGCCATTCTGAGAATCTGGCTTCATTAGCAGGTGCTCACAGAGCCCAGGTAGCTATCAGTGATGTTCCCTCCACGAAAGCGTGTGCCCGGGACTCCCAGAGGCAGCTTCACTTCCCCAGCCTACTTCAAAATTAGATTTACTCGGTTACAAATTGTACATGCTAAATGAGCAAAAGCCTGCAACAAGGAGGGCTGCCGGGCGAAATAGCTGAGCATTTAACAGTTCACCATGGCATTACCATTTTTATGGTCTATTAAGCCAATTGGAAGAATACCAGCTGAATGAAGAATCAGGAAATTTACGGACATGTTTTATAAATTACCTCATGCCTGCGTAAAAAGTAGAGTCCCCTTCTCATCTAATAAAATTTGAGACAGAGACATTTGAAAGAAGTCAGCCTGTATCAGACAGAATACTTCTGCTAATGAACACGAGCACAGAAATTCCTTCCCTTCCCTTCCTAAGCTGATGCTTTCGAAAATTAAAGTATTCTGGGTCCTGGCCTTCAGTTCGACCCCTCTTGCCGCCCCACACCACCATCTATTTTTTAATCAGATTAAAGAAAGCAGAGAGTCATTATTACGAATTAGAAGAACCATTTGCTAAGTTGCTGCCTTAACTTCTGCGATTTAAAATTGAAGCAAGGCAGCTCCTGCGTCCTGACATCTCCTGCCAACCCCTAATGAAGCTTGCTGTGTCGACTTCACCTTCAGCTGATTTCCCCCCTGGATTGAAAAAATTCAGAGAAACAAGATGTGTAACTCTGTTCTAGCCAGAAGCTGTGCGTGTCTGGGAGTTTAAAAGGAAAATAAAGGGAGAGGTTAATTAAACAACCCCCACCCACCAAAATTAAAGTCGTTTAGAAACACCCGACTTCGTTAGTCGTAGTAGGAAGTGAAATCACGCTCCAGGTAGGAGAACAGCTTTTCACGAATGGTTGCTTCATCACATCAGGGGATGTGTAGAAGGAGTCCCATGCAGAGACACAATGCTAGATCCCAGGGTCCCCAAAGCACCCATATTTTGCATGGCGGCTTCCAGGAGTGAGTGTGGAGGGGTAAATGGTACCGGCGACATCCGAGATCTCGGTGCTGTATTTCCACTTGGAGAATTGCACTCGTAGAATGGAGCCATCGGGATTGGTATGATGAAAATTATGAAGTGAGGGAGGCACCAAGATCCCCAGACAAATAAGGCATCCTCAAATAAGAGGGAAAACCAAGATCTCTACAGATCGGGAAAGTTTTTCTTTGATGCTGCCCGTGGTTTGAGCAGATACTGAGAACACAAAACAACAGGCGTCGGCCACAAAGAAACTCATTCTTTCAGGTTGGGCCAACTGTCTGTTCCTTTGTGGTGTCTTACCCTATCTCTCTATGGAACAATGATCTCTGTCTGTGCCACCACTGAAGATGCCAATTAAGTCACCAACTATACACCCTGCAAAACACTCAAACATTCCGTTACAGTTATTACTGTGCATGCCTGTTGTTTCTGGAGAACAGGGCTGTGTCTGGTTGTTTGTGTTAGATCTCATTCCTTAAGTTCCCTAGATCTAATTCAGCTTAGTAGATACGAATGCTCAGGTCTGGTGATTGTTAAATAAACAAATTATACCAATATTTAGAGTTGTATTCTAGCCACTATTTATGAAGCTCACATAATGCATCAGCCCCTATGCAGTGGTCCCCAACCTTTTTGGTACCAGGGATCAGTTTCATGGAAGATAATTTTTCCATGGATCGGGGTGGGAGGGGGGTGGTTTCAGGATGATTCAAGCACATTACATTTATTGTGTACTTTATTTCTATTATTACATTATAATATATAATGAAATAATTATACAACTAACCATAATGCAGAATCAGTGGGAGCCCTGAGCTTATTTTCCTGCAACTAATGCCGCCCCTGATCTGACAGGAGGCAGAGCTCAGGTGGTGGTGCGAGGGATGGGGAGTGGTTGTAAACACAGATAAAGCTTTGCTCCTTTGCTCACCCGCCTCTCACCTCCTGCTGTGTGGCCCAGTTCCTAACAGGCCAGGGACCAGTACTGGCCCGCTGCCCAAGGGTGGGGGACCACAGTGCTAAGGGATCTACATATTCTAGCTTAACTTTCTCTCCATTTATTGGAGAGCTTTTCATATGTACCAGGCTTTACATATCTTATGTAATTTTTTTCCTTCTGAGAGCCCTCTGAGATAGGCACTACCGTCTTCAAGTCCGTAGATGTAAAAACTGAGGCTTAGAGAGACCAAGGCGGGTGCTCGGGAAAGGTAGGTGGAAGTTGTACAGTCAGACTTCAGACCTACTGGTATTGGGCTCTAAGCCTCATGTGATTGACCAGCTGAATTAGCAATTGGTAAGGGGCTATATTCCTGGCATAAGACCACCTGTGTTCAAATCCTCATTCTTTCCTGTGTAGCTGTGTGCCAGGAGGAACTCACGTAACCCCTCAAGCCTCAGCTTCCCTATCTGCAAAAAGAGGATGGTAGTACGTACATGATGGGGTAGGAATGAGAAATAATGGCAACTGAGTGTGAGAATTCTGCTTGGCATCTGGTCCACAGATGTGGCTCAGCAACTGTTTGCGATCATTCCTGCACTCACCACCATCATCAACATCAGTCATTATTTTTCTGTGTTGCTCCGTTATTACATCGTTACATTATCATTACAGCATTGTCTCTGTGTCTGGGACTGTGTCTCTGTGTGGGTGTTTAACAGCGTTATTGAAGTTTAATTTACATACCATGAAATTCACCTATTCTAAGCATACACTAATTTTAGCTAAGGTATACAGTTCTGCAACTGTTACCAATATCCAGTGTTAGAGCACTTCCATCAACCCTAAAAGTTCCCTCAAGCCAATTTGCAATCAAACCCTGAACCCATGCCCAGCCTCAGGCAACCATTGACCTGCTTTCTGTCATCACAGGTTTGCCTTTTCTAGAAATTTCTACATTGATTTTTTTTTCTTTCAAACTCTGGTCTATCCGTATTAAACCTCTGAGTTATTTGTTAAACATGCAGATTCTCAGGATCCACTGCAGACTCCATCAGCATTAAGTTAGGAGCAGGGAGTCTCTCGATAATTAACCAGCTACACTGGGGAACTTCCTTAGAGAGCAAAATGTGAGCATCCTCATCTGCAAATTCCAGGGTTGCAAGGCTGCCCCTGGCAAAACTGAATTGGATTATAGCTAACAGAGCCCAGGGGACCGAGCAGAAAGATGGAAGGGAAGGCTTGTTTTCCCCAGAGTGATAATCTGGGTGATGACTCCCATCCACTGCTCTTCAGGATCAAATCCCTTGGAGGGTCCATTAGACTTGACAGGAGGCAGACTGGCAGTCCCTTCCCCGGGAGAAGCCCCCACCAGACCCTGAGGACAGACCTTCCTTGGCTCTCGTTAAGTCTGTCTCCCTAGGGAGGAAACAACCACAGCACACACAAGGCTGATCTCTCCTTGGGCCATCCCTGGAGACTGGAGCCTCAACCTGGAGAAGGTCCTGAAGGATTTGCAAATCATCCTCTTAGATCACTGTCTGTATGGAGGCATCTGGGGCTACAGTAAGTCTTAACTGAATAAAGTAACATGCCCAGACTCCGAGGTAGGGCCCACGGTATCCTCAGGGACAGTCATCTGTGTCAGGGAGGCCTCTCATGACCGTGTCCAAATCAGGACTGGAGCTCTCTGAGGACTTACCGATTTCTCCAGCCATGAGCCACCCACATCTCACGCAGTCTGAGTCAAGTATCCATCAGGTCAAGGTTGCAAACTCAAACGCCTACGAAGGTCAGGAACGTGAAGGGACATAGCCGGAAGGAGGCGGTTATAGTGACTTACAGAGTGCATGTGTTATCTAAAAGGGACAGCCACTATCCAAGCATTGTCAATTGTCACCTGAAGCTTGCAGAACCAATGTTGCCAGAGCGCTGACATCTTAAGACATAGTGAAACCCAGATTTGCATGTGAAGGCTCTTTAGTTTATAATTGACAATTGGTCTTATACAAAAAATACAAAAGTATAGGACATGCAAAACATCTGTGAGCTGCATCTGGCCCTTGAGCCATTGTGTATTCAGAGGTCCTCTGACTGCTTCCACATTCTCCCTGTTGCTAGGTTGGTGTTATGATGGGAGAGCACAGACAACGACATCACACTGACCCACGTTGAGTTCCAGCACTGCTGCTACTCAGTTTACCTTGACCACATGCCTTCAGGCTGCAGGAAAAACCGGTCATAATATTTACTACTCAGCCTTCAGACTGTAGCTCAGTATGCAGACTCCTCTACAATTGGAATAGAGTCAAGAAATCATTTACGTTATGAGAGCAAAAAGAAGACCTGAGTGGATAGATCTGTCCAAGCGTGAGGGAGATGATAAACAATGCGAAGCAAAGTGAAGAGGGCAGCAATAGAGAGTGGCAGCTTGCCTGCATGCACAAATGAATAAATAAATAAATGCAAAAGATATGGAAAAATGAGAACCTGGAAGGATACCTAACATAGCGAACAAGGGATTACAGAAATGTTCAAGCAATAGCGCAACAGAATTAGAACACTTTTTTTAAAAAAATTATAACACAAAGGCAAGATGAAATGACAAATAGAAATATAAATGACCAGCAACATGTACAAGGGGGAGAAATGAGAAAGAGTA
The DNA here is from genome assembly GCA_963574885.1 of Lepilemur ruficaudatus. Classification (NCBI taxonomy): domain Eukaryota; kingdom Metazoa; phylum Chordata; class Mammalia; order Primates; family Lepilemuridae; genus Lepilemur; species Lepilemur ruficaudatus. The sequence continues at coordinate 93,290 of CAUYRT010041875.1, forward strand.
AGAAGCTGAAATGATACTATTGAAAGATGATTATCTGGAAATAGAGGAAATAAAGGAAAGGCTTGTCATAAACACGGAGAACGCAGATACAAATTGCAGAACACTTAGCAGTCACACGTAAAATATTATTCAATAGTTGCAGGAGACAAATAACAATGATTGGAAAATAAAGGGAATGGATGTCTTTCTAGGAAAGAAGTCAACAAATGGAACAGAAAAAATAAAAATCTTCAGAGATATAATACAAGACAAATTTTCTGAAATGGAAAAAAATAACAAAACAAAATAGAACTGAATCTATACAACTCAAGAGACCTGGCATTTTCTGAGAAAATGTGATATCAAATTACATGAGGCATATTTTGTTTACGTATTGAACATTAAAGACTTTTAAAATGACTTTCCCCCCCACGTCTTTAAGGAGACAAAATCATTTATAAAGATTAACATTCTGTTTTGTCTCACATTTCTCCAAAATCATATTTAACGCTAGACGTGAATAGAGCAATATGTATACAAATGTGATTCAGCAATATTTCCAGCCAAAGGAATTGGTTTGTCCTAAAGGCAACACACAGAAAGTTTCCATAAAGAATTCAGGGAATAGAGATCTTTAAAAAAAAAAAAATAGCCCTCATTACTAAAGTTTTGGTTTACTAGTGTCGCTAGGAACAAAGGCAGAATATCCGCCCCACAGCAAACCTACTGAATCAGAGCCAGCATTTTAACAAGATCGCTAGGCTGGATCACTTTCCTGTGTTTGACAGCATTTATGTGAGGAGTTAAAACGGGGAATTCAGGAAGGAAGAAATCGTGGTCAGAGGACCATGAACATTTTTTTCTATTTCTATATAGTTCTGATATTTGGCAACTGAGAACATCATGGTTACAAAACAGGATGTAAGTGTCATAATACTTGGCAATGTAAAAATTCATAATAATTTAACTAAAAAGTGTTAAAGTTGCAGAGAAGTGAGGTTGGAATGCATTCGTGTTAAGAGCTTCATCTTTTAGAGCAGAGCGTCAAATCACATTCTATGAAGAACAAAGTAATTTAAAACACAATAATGATTCTAATTTCTTACTGTTTTTGTATCATCTTTTCTTAACAAGAGAGAAACCTTTTAGGAAATTATGTCTTCTGCAATGAAGAAACATTTACTTGAATCTCAGCTCTACCGTCAAATTCACTTAGGTTTTTCTATTTTTAACTCCAAGGACTATGCGATGTGATTCTTTTAATAAAAAAAAAATAGCCTGTTAGAGTAAATTATTTATTCTTAAATCGGTGTTTATGCACGAGACAATATTTAACATGATATTCACCTAATACTAATGACGGTTCTTTAGGGCGATAATACATGGGTGATTTGCAAATGTCTTCCTTTGTGTATTTTTGCTTAGTTTTTCTATAATGAGCACGCAATTTTCTCATAAAAACAATGGGCTGTAAGTAACCCTAAGAGAGAGAGCAAAAGCGCAGGTCCTATCCCTACTACGGTAGAAAGGGAAATAGCTTCTTCCTTGGTTCAAAGTTCTCTCCTCTGAGGCTTCCAGATGACCAAGATTAGTCCCGTCCATGGGTATCCAGTTTCCTGAAACTGCAACAATCAAGCAGGCAGGAAGCAGAGGGTTCTTCACCATCAATATATATTCCTTATGTTTAGCATACCAGGTGGCACGGAGTACTCAATCCATATCTGTTAGACGAGTGAGTGAATCCTACTTCCTCCACGGAGGCTTCACGATAAACCAAGTCTCCTTTTAAACATTTGACCATGGTTGGGCAGGCTGACTTGAATTTTAAGTAACTAAAAGACGGAACAATCTGGTGACCTTTTCTCAGCAAGAATCAGGATGTGGCTAATTGAGACTCTAGGAGCTCAGCAGTTGTAAATCTGATCCTTCCGTTTGTATGAACATGACTTTTTCATGTTTGAATGTGGCTTAATTAAGCAAAATGTCTTATGTGAGGATTCAAATCCCTGCGTAGATTAAATGAGTCTATTTAGGATCCACTAAGACTTTGAAAGTTTCTCTCGTACTGTAGCACGTTGCATTACATCCCGTACCACAGGGAATAAAGGAAAAGTTCAGAGAGAGAGAGAGAGAAGCACTGAATGTCAGAGCTGTGTGGGACCTCAGAGACCATCAGAAACCACCTCTCACGTTACCCGCAAAATCAACTCACTGTTCAAAGAAAAATAGGCCATGCAGAAGAAAGTGCCTGGACTATTTCCTCCCTGTCCTGAAGCACTCCACGGTAGTATTATGGTGCGGTGGAAGGATGTCAATCTAAGCTGCGGAATGGTCCAGCCTAGTTTCTGACTTTGCCTAACGACATGTTGAGTGACTCTGGGAAAGTCAATTTCGCTCTCTCAGGCCATCTGTTTCCATTCCTTTGAAAATTAAAGAATCCTGTTGGGTGGGTACCTACCAAACCTTATTATTAATATGTAAGCCATGGAATACCGATTTAACAATAACAACATAATTAATTGACTTAGAAACTGAACGAATAACAGAAAGAAACTGAGATATTTGGGTTGGATCTAAGGCGGGCACTCTGACTCCTGATAACTATCATTTTCAGTCAAGATCCCTTTGAGCATTGACGTGAAGATTGACTTCTAGGAAAATAATCAAATTTTTAAGTACTTAATTGTTATAACAAAAGGAACAAAAATCACAGAGCCAGGACTAAGCCATATCGTTTCTATTTGGCAGAATAAGTAATGGATTATTTTTTAATATATTAATTTTTAAATTTCAGAATATTACAGGGGTACAAATGTTTAGGTTACATATATTGCCTTTGTCCCACCCAAGTCAGAGCTACAAGCCTTTTGATACCCTAAACAGCGTGCACCATACCCATTAGGTGTGAATGGACTCATCCCCTTCTCCTCCTCCCACCTGCCCGACACCCAATGAATGTTACTACTCTATGTGCATGTAAATGTTGATCAATTAGTACCAATTTGGTGGGTACACGTGGTGCTTGTTTTTCCATTCTTGTGATCCTTCACTTAGTCGAATGGGCTCCAGCTCCATCCAGGTTAATACAAGAGGTGCCAGATCACCATTGTTTTTTGCGGATGAGTAGAACTCCATTGTATACGTATACCACATTTATCAATCCACTCGTGGATTAATGGGCATTTGGGTTGTTTCCACATCTTTGCAATCATGAGTTGTGCTGCTGTAAACGTCACGTGCAGATGTCTTTATTATAGAATGAATGTCTTTTCTCCCTTTGGGCAGATACCCAGTGATGGGAATTGCTGGATCGATGGATTCTTGATCTGCCACAAGGTTTGTTTGTTGTGAGGTAGGAAAGGGCCACCACCACATGACTGTACAGCAACTCTAGGGACAATGAGGCCCTCTTTTCAGTTTTAGTAGAACTGATTCCTGTTGTCTGGGGATATGGCAATCCGTGAAGAATAATACTGCCAGGTGTGGTGGGACAAAGGTGAGATGCGGCGAGTTGTGAGTCAGAGATGGTGAGATCACCTTCAGAATGTCCCACAGAGCCTGAGGCCTTGGGCCTGGAGTTGCATAAAACTGGGTTTTATATGGATGATCCTGGAAAATTGTGTTTAAATTCCCTGTTCGTAATTTTACAGAACTCTAATAATTAGCACTCTCCAGCTGAGCTTTTCCTCCTAGTTTCCCCAAATAACCATTTTAGCTTGTGTTGCTTCTCTGATAATATCGATGGAAAAACAATAGGGAGGAAAAGCAAAACAATAAACATGCAGAAATCATAAAGTCACCCAGAAATTTTATAAAGTTCTTCTAGATGTACTTCTTGCTCTAAAATTCCTAATTCCCTTTCAGTAGGCAAACAGGAAAAAGTGGTTGAGAACATGGTCTTTAGAGGCCACCAATTTGCAACTAGCCACGCAACCTGGGTTAAATCAAACCCTTCACCCCAAAATACCTTCATGCTGAAAATGGGACTAAATTTCATCACGAAAAAAAATTACATAAATACGGAGTCTGGGTGATGCATGAAATGGGTATACAATGTAACTGATATGCAAATAATTCAAATTTGGCAAACACTGGCTTAGTCGCTTTTGATGAATAAACCTAGATTTGAATATCAGTCAGGTAAGGTAGCTCTGGGACCTCAATCCATTTATATAACCCCTCTCTGTCTCCTTTCCTTCTAGATGAAAGGTGAATAATGACATCTACCTGGTTTCAACGAGATAATAACGTGTAAATTGCCCGGCAGAGAGTGTGATAGTAATTTTGCTCAGTAGATGGGAATAAGTCTCATGTTTTTGTTTACTGGATTAAGGCATATCTTCTCCTCCTTGACTTTAAGTACTTTGAAACCATGAATATTGTCTGTTTCTTCTTTAAAATTACTGCGACTGTAAGTACTTAATATATATTTGTTGAATTAATTCAATGGAAGAATATGCATGGGTGTCCTCCCAAGAATACACCAGGCAATAAATTCTCCTGCTATGGGACTATAGTACTATTTTCCCCTAACGGTTGTTGGTGATGCCATTGTTAAACTCTCCAGGAAAAGCCAACAGAGAGCCATTTTAGTGTCTTGAGTTACACTTCCTGGAGATGGATTGTTACAAAGTATTCTAGCTGGTAACTACAGATGGTGCCTCTTTCACCGTAAAGGTGTCTCATCTGTTGTTCTTGCCACTTCTTAGGCTATTTGCCACAATTAAGCACGGCAGCAGAAAGTCCCAAGGCTGGTTTATGTTGTGTTTAAAAAGTTAATTAAATTGCCAAGTTGTTAAGTTGTTAAATTTAAAGTTAAAAAAAATCTATTAGCAAGTTTCCTCCTGATTAAAGTCATGAGACCCATGTGTTTGATTTTCAACTTGGTCCTCTCCAGCTATAAACATTAAAAATAAAACAATTCTGTTTTATGACCAAGGCTTCTACAATGCCTTGTGTGTGATGCATTAGGGAGGAAAAAAAAAACCAGCAGCTAAATTACAATTCATCTGCACACAAAACTTCCAAAGAACATGTTGGCAGGATGGGGTGGGTGAGTAGGGTAGGTTAAAACGAAACAGCCGTCCAAAGTTAGTATCTGTCATTTTGTATTCTATAATCTGCTCTCTTGAGATAATGGCAAACCAGATGCCTTTGTCTCCTTAGGATGCTAGAGTATCTGATGGGGCATTGGAGTGGGGAGATTATTGGCCAATAGTTTTAGGAGACAGACAGGTCTGGCTTTAATTTCTGGCTCGCAAACATACCGGCCGACTATCCTGGACTTGCATTTCCTCACTGGTTTGCTGGAGATATTATACTATATGCCCCATAAAATTGTGAAGAGAATTAAGGAGACAACAGCATTTAGCAACCACTATTAAAAATAGCCCTATCCAGAGAAACTATATAGTATAGTGTCTAGCACAGAGTCCAGCCTCTGAGGTCAAACAGCCTAAGTTCAAATGCCAACTCAATCAGCCTGTGACGTGGGACAGTTTACTCAGACTTTCTGCCACAGGTATTGAGTCTGTGAGGTGGGTTCAATGATAGTATGCAATGCGTAAATTTAATATAAAGATTAGTATATTAAAAAATAAAAACAAATACATAATAAAAAATAGAAATAAAATAAAACACCTGTAAAATAGTGCTGGGCACAAAGTAGATTGATTAACAAATATTAGCTGTTATTTTCATAAGTCACACAAAAAATGCATTCTGATCTGTGTGTGTGTGTGTGTGTGTGTGTACACTCTATCATCTATCTACTACATAAGAGCTAACTTAGAGAAAAAAATATGACAATAAATTTGGATCTTAAGAGATGCTTTAATGGAACCAGTGTTAGAATAATTGAATCCACAGGTTGGAAGAGATCTTAGAAAATATCAATTCTACCCTAACTGCTGAATGAATCTTCCCTGCCATCGTCTGACAGGTTGTCATTGGAAATGTGACGTGGAGCTCTCTACCTTTTGACAGCCTGTACTACTGCTGGACAGCTCTAATTTTTGGCAATCTTGTTCTTCTATTGATCTGAAGCCTGTCTCCCTTGCATACCAGGGTTACACGGAAGACATCGGCTCAGTCTTTTACATAATAGCTCTTCAGAGACTTAAAGGCAACAGCCATAAGTCCCGAGGTGTTTCTCCTTTGGGATAAAATGCCCTCATCCTTGGTGAACGCGTGCTCAAGAGTCACTTCGAATGCCACCACCTCTTGAAAGCCTCCCTTGCTGTCTCTGGGAGGAGCTAAGCACACCTTCTTCAGAGCTCCGGTGCCATCTCGGCTAGGCCCTCATCGTCCCTTTGATCCCCTCATCGTCCCTTTGATCTCGGTGTGCTGTCCTTACATTCCTGCATTCCTCTGCTTCCCCAGCCAGCCTGTTACATGGAGGGGTCCTGGCTGATTCATCCCTGTATTCTGGTGGTGCATACTTATGACTGGAAACCAGTGTGGCTGTTCCTCCAAAAAAGTAAAAACAGAATTTCCATAATCTAGTAATTCCATTTCTGGGTATACACCCAAAAGAATTGAAATCAGGGCCTTAAAGATATATCTGTACACCTATGTTCATAGTAGCATTATTCACAATAGCCAAAAAGTAGAAGCAACCCACCTCCGGTTCACTGACAGGTGAACGGATAAACAAATGTGGGTACACGTGCAATGGACTCCCGTTTAGCCTTAAAGAGGGAGGAAATTCTGACACATGCCACAACAGAGATGACCCCCTTAAGGACATAATGCTAAGTGAAATAAGCTAGCTACAGAAAGACAAATACTGTATTTTTGATCCCACTTCTATGAAGTACCTGGAGTAGTCAAATTCACACAGACAGAAAGCAGAATGGTGGTTGCCGTGGGCTGGGAGGAGGCGGGATGGAGGGTTATTGTTTAATGGGTATGGCGTTTCAATTTAAAACAACTTAGTTAACGTGTCCTGAAGTATGACAGTCAAGCATGAAGACCTTTGATTCCCTCGAAACACATCTTTCCCCAATACCATCTCACGAAATCTTTAGCCTCAAGGTTATTTGTAAACCCAGACACGGGACACATTTCCTGAGTGCCACTGCATCCACTGCTTCAGAAGGTGGGTGACGGGACCCTCCAGTGCAAAGCAGCAGGAGGGAATCACAGGGGCTGTGGGAGGTGCGTGTCTCACACCCTGTTTTGCTGGGATTCCTTCCACAGACAAAACATCCGCTCCTCGGCTTGGCCGCGTGGATGCCTGTAACTGGATTTCATTATGGAAATTGTTGCTGAAGAGGGCCACGGGCTCCAGAATCCATTAAGCTGTTCTCTATTGCTTCACATATTCTTCCACGATAAAAATAGCCTGATATTTGAATTTAAGAAGCCGCTGCCTAAAGGGTAACAGATGGATATTAAGAAGATTATAATAAAGAGGGGGATTATCAAAAAAATAAAATGGGAGTAGGGGGAAGAATCGTTTTTACACTTAAGGCAAATCAGTTCTGGGGGGGTGACGTGTTTTCCAGAATGTGACACTACCCTCCTTGGAAGTAAAACCTCTCGGCATCTCGGTCACACCGAAGGGACTTGCGGCTGTCGGTGGCTGGGTTTTATTTCACAGCAGCCTGCCCAGGGGGCTGTGTTTGCAACGTCACTCTCTGAAAACGCCATTTGTGTTCCAAGGTCCACTCGCTACAGCTCTCAACAAAAAGAACCTCTTCTTTCTTGTTGGGTCTGCTTTTTCTGCGTGCCTCCTTTCCACAGGAAGCAAGGGGACTCTCACCGCATGCTGCGACACGCCTGCTGTGTGCTTGCATTTCTGCAACCCCAGTGCGCTGAGGTTTGGGCAACAACCGACTTTGACGCAAAATAAAGCAACTGGCTTTTGTCTTTTTATCCTTCTTAATAGTTTGGGATTGCTACTCTGAAACTCCATCCCTCAAGCAGTTCTCTTCAAAACAGCCACATTGAAGTCTATTTTTAAAACACCATACCAAATGCTAATAATTTACCATGTCTCTCACCATGCTGCTACTTGATCTGCTTGTTCATTAACTGTCCCCTTCCAAGGCCTTTAAAATCCTTTATCCTGCACCCCCATGACACTCAACCCCCACATTGTGTTTAGATTATCTAGAAATTCAATTCCAGAGTGTCATTAAAGTTTTCCAAATTATCAAAACAGAGTATGTGCTTCTGTTTTGAGAATTCTTGTCTAAGCACTAATTATAATTCCCAGTCATAGTACCATCAACCAGTTAGGCATAATTATAATGTTACAAGATTCATTGCCCACTTCTGTTTGTTGTACACTTTATCTTTCCCTATCTGGAAATAGTATCTTATTTTCTTCTGGTTAAAGTTTTCCTGGTTAGAGTTTTCCTCAACCAACTTTTTCAAACATGTTTTCCTCTACTCTTGAATAAGAGTTATGTTTCATCTAGATACAAAATACTTTATCATCATCCTTTTTTCCCCATAGGCTATTAATGGTGGCAGGTGAAATATCAGAAACCTGTCTAATCTCTGTGCTATGTTTGTGGTCTGTTCTTTTTATCAAAACAGGCTATACCATTTCTTTTTATCTTTGAAACTTGAATATTTCACTAGGATTTACCATAAGTCTGTAAATCTGCGTGTCCCATCTGAGAAGATGTGAATCCATTGAATCTGACAATTCATGTTATTCTTTAATTCAGAAAATTTTTTTCTTTTACTTCTGTGATTAATATTTCTCCTCAGTGTCTCTTTATCCTTTAAGAATTCCAAATGTTAGCATATTAAGACTTTTGGTTCTGTCTACAAATCTCTTAATTTATACTGGAGTTTTACAGCTAGCTACCTAGTTAAATGCAATAATTATAAGCATAAAGTTGAATGGATTTTAGATCGTGAAGCAGAATATGCCCAATACCAAAAAGCCACCCCCCTTTGCCCTGCATTCACTTCTGTCACCAGCACAATGATAACCAATATTTGCATTGCTAACAGCATAGGTTAGTTTTGTCTGATTTTATACTTTATACAAAGAAAACAATAAGCACATTATTTTGTGCCTGGCTTCTTTCTCCAGCATTAAGTTTTTGAGATCCATCCGCACTGTTTTAGCATATAGTTGACGATCACTTTTCCCATTACTGTGTATTATTGCATTGCACGAATATGCCATGATTTATTTATCCATTCAACTGTTGAGGGACATTTGGGTTGTTTCTGATTTCTTCCCAAAATTTCGAAGATAGTACTGCATTTTCGTCTGTATTTCACAGAGGTAGCCTCAGACTACAGGATGTCCCCAAAGTCTCCATATAGAGGGGAAATGGGATGTTGTAGCTAAATGTATCTTTATTTACAAAATATTCATTACAAAATTTTATAAAATTTTTCCTTTGTAAAAAGGGTTGAGACTTTGTTAAGTCTTTACGCCTCACAACATTCCTGCAAGGAAGGAACAATTGCACACATCTCACACGGGTTAGCAAACTCTGGCCCAAAGTGTGAAACATGTCTGCCCCATTTGGAAAGGAAAGGACCCAGATTCTAGTCATCACCATATCCTGAACATGACTCGACACCTCCTAAAGACAGACATTGTTGTGGAATACCTGACTCTGGGTGTAAATGTGTTAGGACAGAGTCGTGTGCTCCAAAGTGTAGAAAAGAACTGAAAATGCTCCCCCAATAAGAACAAAGAATATAAACAAAACCAGGAGTTTCATAACCACGTATTTTTAGGGAATGTTAGGCTAAATAAAGTTTACTTATTTTGCTTTAACTACAAGACTTAAGGCCTTTACTATGCTTCTGAAAACATCCCCAAGGGGAAGATGTGGAAGATAAAGAGGATGTGGCATTTCCTAAATATAGAAGCTTTTTTAAAGATTATGATCTGTTTATTTTCCCTCAACATTTTATTATAAAAATTTACAAACAAAAAAAATGAAAGAATTATACATGAATACCCACGTACTCACCACCTAGCTTCTACAATTAACACTTGGCTGTATTTCTTTTATCATCTGTTTATCTTTCTATTTATCCACTTATCCTTCTGTCCATTTTATTCTTGGAGACATTTTAAAGTAACTTTCAGCATATCGGTGCTCTTCAAACATAAACGCTTTAGCATGTGTACTGTGAACTAGACTTTAACATATTTTACGGTTCTATTTTTAATTGAGGTTAAGAAAATTGCATAATACAGAATGCACAAATTTTAAGGATACAAAACAATGATTTTTGACAAATGCATAGATCCGTGTGACGCAAATTCATCCCCCTAGAAGTTTGAGCATGCTCCTTCCCAGTCAATCCTCCCACTTAGCCACCCAGAGAAAACTACTTTTCTGGGTGTTTTCACCACCACCCCAGCAAAAATCACCATTTTTCCTTATTTCTCGCCATAGATTAGTTTTGCCTGTTCTAAAACTTTATTTCAATGGAATCCACTTCCACTCATCATGATGCTTTGAGATTCATCCATATTGTTTCACGTACCTGTAGTTGGTATCAAATAGCGTTTTTCTTTAGCATCTCACTGAAGCAGTGTGCTATGGAATACCCTTTAGGGATGCCTGGCTACAGATACGGGAAAGAGAGAGAAGTAATCCAATGAACATAAAGAGTTTTCTATCCAGTACAAAGAAGCGATAGTCACTTTCCAGTTTGGATTTGTTTTTTAAATATCTTGTCTCCATTAAAATATATACAAGATATACAATTGTTAGTAACTGTGTGTTACTTGTCTCAGTATGACACTAACAGTGCGCCTGTCTCTCAAGGCTGTATGAGAATCCCACTAGACAATGCAAGATAAAATAATAAAATGCTCCACCAATGTTGGTTACTGTTATTAATAATAATGATTTGAATACTCTTCCCCCCTCCCTTGGAATCATACGAATTTAAAGTTGCAAGAAAATCTTGGAATTGCTTACTTCATCAAGCACTTAAATTTTTAGATGTACAGAAAAATAGGGTATAAGTGCAAAAAAAATTTAGATGAAAACTTGAGACCTAGAGGAGGAAATGAGTAACCAGTTGGTAGAGGCTGATCTAGGATCATAACCCAAGTCACTCCCAAGGTCATCTGTCTTTCTACTGTATCCCTGCCACCTCTCAATTGTATCCCTCTTAAATACAAGCTTTCTTTAAATGTGTTAAAAATGTCTCCTCGATATAACGTGGGTTTTAAATTAGTGAAACCTGGAAAACTTTTGCCCACATCTACTAGAGTGACCAACATCCCAACTGGCCTAGAACTATCCTGGTTTTAGCAATGAAAGTCCTGTCTGCCCCCCAAAATCCCTCAAACCAGATGGCTGTCACCCCAAATCTTCCCTGGGGTCAGAGACAACTTCAAAGAAGTTGCATTCCAATCACTCTTGAAAGTCCGACCATCCTTTTCTCAAAGGGCAACCAGCAACCCACTTAAATCTGTTCCCTGCATTTCTACTAGAAGCAGGTGTCATATAAGAAATGCTTCATGCATCACCTGACAATTAACCTGTCCTTATTTAGGGGCCATGTGGTAACATGGTTAAGAGCTAAGACATTAGAACAGACGCCCTAGATTTAAATCTCAGCTCTGCTCCTTACTAGCTGTGTGGCTTTGAGCAAGCAAGTCACTTCACCCCTCTGAGCTTCCAATTTCCTGCCTTTGGGATGGCAAAATTACGTGCACAGTGTTGCGCATTATTTTGTGTAAGAAATGAGATCACTTATGTCAAGTGCTCATCAGTGTTTCTGGCACATTGTTAGTGTCCTGTAAAAGGTAACTCTTTTATTGTGATTTAAAATGCAAGCCTTAGAAGAGAAGCTTAAAGACCAATCTGAGAACAGCTTCTGCAGGGACCCTACCCATCAACATGCCTCATGGTTTGATTTAGTGGAGAAGTTCGCTTCTACCACATGAAAAGCAGAAGAAACAGCTCAATAGCAGACGTTCACCCTAGCTGTAAGGGTTAAACAAAGAGGCAACTGCTTTTACATCAGACTGTTTTTGTCACCCCCTTTTCATGTGAAACCTTTTCATCTGCACTAAAGCTTCAGAAGTCAGATTTCACTGAAGTCACTATGAGACTTGTGCTAGCAATGGGACTTTAATTACCTTTCTCAGACACAGAGACGGCTCTTGTGTTTAAAAAGAAGCAGGGCTGGGGGAGAAAGAGAGAGCTAGAGGGAGAGAGAGGAAAACTCTTTTTTCCTTCATGCATTGTTTTTTTCCCTCAGATGGAAATCTTTTGTTCCTGGCACTTTCCATATGCCACCCTTTAATATTTTATCAGTCCCCACCCCATCAGAAGACTGCTGGCCTCATTAGATAATTAATGGTTGCCGGGATCGCATTTGCTTCAGTTAATACATCTGCAGCCAGCAATTAGCGCCTGAGTTTATTAGTTGTACTGGCTTCATTTATTGGGGAAGCAATTCTGCCTTTGATTGAAGCCGCTGGGATTGGCGTATGTGGACAGCTTGCCCCCTGTTCAGGATTCTTTTGTTTACATTTTTTGTTACAGTTTTGCAACACTGCGCATCTTGGCCCTGCCATGAACAGTTGGTGGGGAAGATTTCCCTTTTATAATTTAGAAGATAATTGGGTAATTCTGCACAGCAGAGAGCGGCTGCAAAGTGATTCTCCAACTTTGGGTGGAGCGGCGAGGGGGGAGGAAAGCTGCTAGCTAATTTGTTCTTTTAGAAATGTCTTTTTTCTTTCTTTTGAAGCCCTAGATCCAAAGCTGAGGAATATTCGTTCAGGAGGAATACATGCTAAGACACGGGGTCTCCTGTCTTAGACAGCTGCCTCATGGGAGATCTTGCTGCTTGGAGAGGGGAAGTCACCAATAGGCTGGGTCTTCTGCCAGCTTTCATCTCTAAACTTGACTTGTGGCATTTTGGCCACATCCTCACCTCACTTTTTGTGACTCAGTGGAATTGTGTCATTTTCACCTGCTTTTCAGGTACACTTTTTTAGGGCCCCTAATGGCGGCCGGTTCATTCCTGCTAATGGAAATTTTGGCATATCAGCAAGATTCTTTTCCCTAGTCAAATTCCACTCGGTTCCTGATGCCAAGAAATTGGGGGAGATGATCATTAAGAACACAGTAATGATGTACTATCTGGCTGAAGTGAAGGTGATGTTTCGTAGATCCGTCAGATAAATAGGGAAACAAACAAACAAAATATATATGTAATTTAACCAATCAGGGACAAAATAGGAAGGAAAAGCAGAAAAGACAAGAAGCAATGATGGTTTCAAATGTTTCTGTGTCTTTTTCTCTTTTAAGCCAGAGTTACTAAATCAAGACCCATCTAAATGCATACTTAATGAACACAAGGAGATAATGATGATGAAGATGACAAACATCTATTGAGCATTTTCCAAGTGTCAGGGGTCTTGCTAGACACGTTCATTGTGTTTTCTCGTTGAATTCCGAGGCATCTCCGCCGCTGTTATCCCCATTTTACGGGTGAGAAGAATGGTAGCCCACAGATTTAAACACGCTTTCCCAAGATCACACAACTTGTAAGCATCTGAGCATATTCACTGAGCTCCTGGCATGTATTAGTCCATTTGCATGTGTAATTTCATTTCCTTCTCATAAGAACTGTATAAAGCTCTTTGAGATTATGTCATTTACGAAGATCACACCGCAAGTAGGCAGGCTGTTTGATTCCCAAGCCAAGACTAACAACATCTGGGGCCCCAATGAAGGTTCAGGTTGAAGGAACAGTCTACAATGATTTCAGCCTACTCAAAATGATGTGCTAAATTTTGGATTTCTCTCTCATGTCACCAAAATCCTTTGGATGAGCAAATACTTCATCTATGCCTCTTCAGGCCCAAATGGTAAGATGGAGATATTTATTCACTTATCCACTATTTATTTTCAGGGTCAGTTGAGTTCTCAATCCTGGGCAGAATGTTCTAAGAAGTAAACCAAAGCACCAGAAAAAATGTGCAAGGTAGACAACTGTCTTTATACAGCAGTGCTTCTCAAACTTTAATGCATATGCAAATAATATAAGGACCTTGTTAAAATGCAGACTCTGATTATGAAGGGTGGGAGGAACTAGGAATTCTGAACTTCTAGCAAGATCCTGAGTAAGGCTGGTGAAACAGTGGTTCTTAACCCAGAATGTGTACCTTCGAGTTACTTGGGGTGTTTGTGTTTTTAAACTCCATTTTCCAGGCACCATCCCAATCAATTAAATCAATATCTCTGGGGGTGTGCTCAGGACTTAGTATATTTTTAAAGTGCCCCAGGTAATTCTAACACATATCAAGAGCCACTGGCTTGAAAGTAAAAACCTCAGCAGGGTATGTTAGTTGAGTATCACATGAGTCATAGAAACCGAGAGAGCAAAAGAAGGCAGATAAAGGATATTCTCATTTACAAGACAAGAATGAAGACCTTCCAGGATTATAAACCACCTGATTTTCCCACTGCTCCCTAGCAAAATACCCGATACTATTGTAGAGAAACATACCTTGTCATATTAGCTCCATAACAAATTTTCTGGGAAAACATGGATAAGCTGCTAAACTTTCATGGTTTCAACATTCTCATCGGTAAAACACAGCTAACACGTGACAAGCTGGACTGATGGTGATGCAATGAGAATGAAAGAAAGTAAAAAATGGGTGGGCTCTCTGCAGAGGATAATAAAAGCCATAGCAAAGCAAGGCACAATTACTAATGACACTTCACCCTTGAGCAGGACAAGCTTTGCCAAGCCAGAGAATACTCCAAGGCAATTACTGTAATTACAATTCAATTCTAAACACCTGTAGTGTGCAGTTTTGCTAAAAACAAATCATGTTCATCAGATTTTATTCTTCTCATAAACTAGGAGAATTAAGAGACTTCAGAATGTCTTTGAGTTTAGTGTTTCCCAGAATGTGCCACTTACTATTGACAAACAGGATGATTGTTGGTGGCCTATGGATAAACTTAAAAATAATAATATTTAAAAATGCATGAGAAAATATTGGTTTTGGTGATGACAGAAAATTGTATTTTGGGGTACCTTTTTTGGAGACAGGATCTCACTCTGTCACATGAGCGAGGGTGCAGTGGCATCATCATAGCTCACTGCAACCTCCAACTTCTGGGCTCAAGTGATCCTCCTGCCTCAGCCTCCAGAGTAGCTAGGGCTACAGGTATACTCCACCATGCTCAGCTAATTTTTCTATTATTTGTAAAGGTGGAGCCTCTTGCTCAGGCTGGTCTCAAACTCTGGGCCTCATGCAGTCCTCCTGCCTCAGCCTCCCGAAGTGCTAGGATTACAGGCATGAGCCACTGTGCCCAGCATTTTGGGTGCATTTATTTAAGTGAAAACAGTAAAAAGACCTTGTTATGCATTTTCTGTGCTACAACTTAAGTAACAAATATAACTTAAGAAATAAATAGGTTGATAGAAGATGGAATGTGAACAGTTGCTTGCAGCTGGAAGAACATTGTTCTGATCCAGCATCTACAGTGCAATCTAACCATACCCTTTCTACTCACCTCTGCCCTCCAAAGATTGAACACAAACGCCTGTTCTTGCCTTCATCAGATCTGCACCTTAGGCAAGAAGATCAAGTGTTTTGTGATTTTAGGACTAATACAATGGAGCCTGGAAGGGCTGCACTTCTGCTTTAAGAGGTGACGTTTCCAGGAGCTGTCCATGGTGCTCTGGTAGTGGGTTCCAGCTCTGAACAAATTATCAAGGCTCAGGGACAGTTTCTCCTTGTCTGCAGTGAGCACTGGCTAACCTTGCAGACACCTTCCAGTGCTAAAATTTAATGTTCCATCCTTAGGATTAGAGTTCATCCTTAGAGCTAAAAAGAGTTCACTTTCTGGAATTTCTCCCAAGGAAAGAACCATAGAAGTGTGTAAACCTTAGCTAGCTACAATAATACACATTGCCTTTATTCTCATAGTAAGCATTTTATTAGATTAGGGCAGGAGCAAAATTGTTATTAAGTGAGCTCTATCAGACTGCCATGTTTGTACGTCAAAAATGAGTGACTATTAACTACCAGATATCTAACAGAAAGAGAGCTGTTAAGCAAATTTGGGCACATTTAATGTAATAATACACTCTGCAGCCATCTGCAGTAAAGTTGTACAGTAGTATTTAATGACAGAGATTTTGCTCAAAATACAGTCTTTCGAACAAGACAAGACAAAAAATAGATAAACAATGTTATTTGTTTAAAATTTATTTATGCATAGAGAAAGGACATAATTTGTGCCAAAGTCTTGTGTGCTTTCTTATTTTTCTTCACTGACTGTGATGGCTTCTTGTTTATTTAGTAATATTTTTTAAAGTTAATTTTAAATTAAGTTTTAAATGGCAACTGCATCCAGGTCTTACTCAATTCCTTCTCTTTCTCTCTCTCTCTCTCTTTCAACCACGTCAGGATACTAAGTCGTGCACTTGCTGCTCTCAGCTGCTATCATTTTCCTTCACCCCATGAAATTTATCATTCACGTTTCTTTTGTTGAGTAGTCTCGGAATACTTCTCAACACACAGCTCCAGGCAGCCATTACCCGTGCATCAGGATCATCACACAAGGTGATATTGATTTTCTTACCTTGCTCCAGACCCTGTCAGTTAGATACTTACCCTCTGCCACACCATCTCCTCTACACAGATGACTCTCCATCTTTCTCACTTGCTAATTCTCTCTCTGAGCCTCACCCAGACTTGTTCATCTGCCGACTGAATTTCTGTCTCAGCCGTTCTTAGTCATTCAGGATCACTAGTGTGGCCAGCACAACCTGGTTTGTTGGGAATTCACTGGGTTTAAAAATGTGAAGTCCCACATTCCAGGAAGTCCCTCAGTCTCAGGCAAGCCAGGAGATTTGGTCCTTCCAGTACTGATCTGAGTCAGAAGGGGTCATTGTGGATGTGAGGATGAGTGACCTGCCAATCTGCTTGTTGATGGGGAGTCAGACAGCTAGACTAAGGCAAACGCGGGTAATCTCCAGCTTACAGTCTGTGAAAAGGTCTTTGAGAAAAGACCTTAACTACATGTAACTAGAGGAACTCAGAGGCCACCTAGTTCAAAGCAGACAATTCTTTCAATCTCTGGTCCTGCTTTTAGCAGGTCTACTCCAAGTAATCTCAGGATGTGGACTACTAGATGCTGGAACATCTCCTCTTAGCTCTTATTCTTTGCAGCTTAGTCTTAACCCTCAGCCAATATTGAGCCTTTCCTTTCCTCTATGGATTCAAAGCACCTCCTTTTTCAGGGCACTAAGTAAGCACCAAAGTGAATGATGCTCATGTTCTAAGTTAATGGTACTTTCCTCTGTTCCATATGCAAAAGTGAGAACTCTATGAGCTCTTCTTCTGAGAGGCCATTAATTGAAATCTTTTAAAAGACAGTTTCTTAGCACTGGAAATATTAAGCTGTTATTATGGCAAATGAGCTTATTTTTACTTTCAAATGAAAATATAAATAAGTAATAAGTAAATATTAGCAATTTTTGGTTCCATAATGAATAAGGACAGGATTGAGCTCTGAAAGAGTGTGCGTGCCCATTAGAGAAGCTGGGAAATTAACATTTGTTGACATTTCACTGCTTTTAGCTTTAACGTAAACTAGAGGCAATTAAGTTATATTCAACATATTTCCCTTGTAAATATTTTCTGTTTCTTGATATAGTAAGCAGGATGTCTTACAACAGTGCCATATTAGCAGATCCCAAGCTAGGGGTGGGGGGGAGCCTCACCTGTCATCCACCAGTGTAAAAATAGAAAGCCCAAATGCTTGAATAATTCAGTGTTTCTCGCCTTCTATTTCTCATCCAAGTCATAACTGTGCCATTCACCATTCATGGTGCCTTCTGTTTTTCTTTTCCTTTTTCCTTTTTTTCACAGTTGATCTCTCTAGGTAAATCTATATATCTCCACACAGAAGAACATGAATTATCCAATGCTTGAGTGAAATGAAGACAAAAACAAGCTTGAATATTTAAACTTGCAGCAAGCATCTTCAATGATAGATCCTTTTGGACTCCAACTCATTTTTTCTTTGATATCTACTACTGCCATAAAGCCCCAGTTTATCATATAACATTACAATTTATGGTGTAACCAGCTTGTGTACTGACTATAAACCCTTCATCAATGCCACTGTAAAGGGTTTATAGTCCATAAATAGAAGAGCAAGACTGTCTTTCCTCCTTGTTTTGCCCACGACACAGCACTTCAGACATGTCAGCCTAGTTATTTGTTTTACAGGCCGGGTGAGTTACGGGAGAATGAGTGGATACATTGTTGTGCCTCTCCAAAGTCCAGAGACAGTTCAGGGTCACAGGGGAGATTAACAATGTAACGCCGGCTGGGAAGATGGAAGACAACAAGTCTGTTCTTAGTGCATCATTCATCTGCAGGTAGGAAATACAAAAAGATAACTCTCCCAATTCCAGTAATTAGGAACACGCTCTTTCTTTTGAAACCAACCAACCGTGCAATAACGTCACATCTTAAATGAATAAAGATACATAATTCTATAGTATTTGCTGGTTTTCCGTCACCTGGTTCATGTGCCGTTTGCTCCGTAACAACTCTCTTTTTGGAAATAGCATTGGATTTTGGCAAGTGAAAAAAATTGGGTTCGAATTTAACTCTAGCTCTGAGTAACTGCGTCACTGTCTCAGACAAGCCTCTAATTCTGATCGATACATCTCTCACCTGTAAATTGGAGGTGATAATTCCACAGCAATTTTAATTTTCTCAGCCTTCGTCATTCTACGGGTGCTAATACTGATGCCAGTGGTGTGATAGCAATGGTGACAAGGGCGATAACTGGTGATCATTGAGTGACTGCAACTTGGCAGATCTGAGTGTCTGATGCGTGTTGTCTTATTTACTCACAACGGCCTCATCTTACATGTGAGTAAACTGAGACTCAGAGTGGCTAAATGCCTGCCCACAGTCACACAGCTTGTGTAGTAGTGGGGATTTGAACCCAGCTCTCTGTCTCTGCTGTCATCAGTTGTAATCATGCCATTGTATCACCTTTTGTTAAAAAAGGGGGAGGGCTCAAATGATAATGACTCAGGTTTTTTTCTTTGGCTCTTCCTCTTCCTATGGAAACTGTCAATCCCTCCAAAATCTTTTAAAAATAATTCCGGGAGTCCCAGAACAAGGAGTGTCTTCTCTTTGTTTTGCCTTGCTGCCTGCAAAGCCATTGGTCATGGTGCCTCACGCCTGGAGCTGGAGCCCAGGAAGAACTGCCGAGGCTCCCCTGCCAACAGTGAGAAGCTCAGTGCTCTTGAAACTGCAAATCCCAGTGGTCACTAAGTAGGGCTGTTCCTTCAGTCCCCAAAGTACCAAAGTCATGCTGTGGTCTTGGCAGATGTTAAGCAGGACGCCTCTCTTCCCTACCCTAGACCTTACTTAGTCTCCTAGAACCCAAATCAATACTGCTTGTGTGTCGGAGAGTCACAGTTCCTTGTGCCCACTGCTTCATTGGCTGCTAGCTAGAGACCCTGTCTTCCTAGACCAGAGACACATTCCTGGGGCCACATCTGGGTTGAGGCCAGACTTCTCTGCATTATGCGACGATTGTTCCAACACCGTCCTAGGGAGTGGCAATGGGAGTTGAGATAGCCAGCTCTGTTACTGGTAGGAATTTAGAATTTTGGAGAGCCTTTGAGTAATATTCCATAATATTTCAGAACCAACCTAGATTCAGAGAGAAACCCTTCTGGTAAATGGAAAGGCCCAGTGGAAAGTTGTCCTTATATCATGGGATGCAAAGAGAGGGAGAGGGCCCAACTTTAATTATCAACACATTTGAATATCTTCATTCTCAGCAAGGCACAAGGAGGCTCAGGTGAACCCTGAGGGATTTCCAGCCAAAGGCTGGCTAATCTCCAGTTAAACAGGGCCATTATCTCTCACTCCCCGGGAGAAAGTCAAGCAGAACTGATTTGATTAACAGCAGATTAACCTCTCTAACACAGCCATCCTGGGTTTTACACCTGTCACTTTAGTATGACAATTTATATTTATTCAAAAAGCCATGAGACAGTAAATTAAACATTGCCCTAATTAGAAAAGTGTCATATGTTACAGTGGGGAAGACACCTGATCTAATTTTCCAACAGGCCCTGCGCTAAGAACATGTCAGAGTGGCATTAGCAAAAGCCCTATAAACACCAGCACTCTTGGGAGGAGAGAAATCTGCGCTGCTGATGTTACATCTTCGTGTTTGAGAGGAGAGATTCAGAATTCAATCCAACGAGCACTGACTGTGCCCCTGCAAAGTGCCTGGCAATGTTCTGCAGGTTGGCTCAGCTGGGAACCAGAGGGTTCCCCCTTGCCACTCTTAAGGACTCCGGAATCTAGTAGTAGTCTAGAAATAGACTAGAACCTGGGTAATTTTCATTCAGCTTGGGTAGAAGTAAATATTCAATGCTCTGAGGGCAAAAAAGGAGGTACACTTGACTAATGCAGTCTTGGGAAAAGGGTAACAAAGAGATTATCCCGGAAGGTAATGACATCCAAAGTGACACTTGAAGATTATGGAGCATATTTCCAGGCTGTAAGTTAGTAGTGAGGAGGAAATACAATATTCAAAATCCTGCTAGTGAGATATAATACCTTGTATATTCAGGGACTTATTGGTTAGTACAGCAACATGTAAGCTCATGAAAAACTATGATGCCCTACAAAAAGCATACTTTTGAAAAACTGGGATGCAGCTTACATACAGTAAAGGGTGTAAACCTAAGTTTATACACAGGTCTATGCGCAGTTTGATGAGTTTGTATGTATGTATGCACCCATGGAAATAATATGCACATCAATGCATGGAATCATTCCAGCTGTTTATTCTTGCTGTGCATGAGTCACTCTCCTCCCACTAAGGGGATTCCTCTCATCTCTGTCACCAAGTATTATGTTTGCCTGTTTTTGAACTTTATATACAGGGTAACACAACATACACATTTTTGTATCTGACTTCTTTGATTCCATATTTTCTGTGAGATAATATTTTCTTACTGTGTTTAGTTTTATTCTTTTGGTACTGTGTCACATCTCATTGTTTAATGCGTCACAACTTACCCACCATGTTCTAAAGTTGATGATCATGAGAGTTGTTAACAGTTTCCGACACTATAAGTCAGGCTCCCATAAAGATTCTTGTGCATGTCTTTTGGAGGGCACTCTGCTTATTTTTATTGAGTGTGTACCCAAGAGTAACAGTGTTGCATCAGAGGGTACACTCAGTGTTAGTAGGTTCTTCCACACAATCTTCCAAAGTGCTGATGGTACTACACATTCCTACCAGCAAGGGGAGAGGATTCCAGTTGTACCACATTCTCGCCAGTATTTGGTATTGTCAGTCTTTTAAAATTCAGCTATTCTGGTGAACTACTTCCCCGTGGGGTTAACTTGTACTTCCCTGACGACTAATGAGGTTGAGCATCTTTTCATATGTTTACTGGCCATTTTCACATTCCATTTTGTGACACGTCTGTTCAAATAATTTGTCCACTTTTAACCAGATCTCCTGTTTGTTGGTGTTTTTCTTGTAAAGTGGTAGGAGATCCTTATATATTGTGGATGCAAATCCTTTGTCAGATATACATTTTGCAAATATCTCCTCCCAGTCTGTGGCTTGCCTTTTTACTCTCATAATGTGTCTTTTCATAAATGTAAACAAAGAAAAAAATTTTAAGTAGAGACATAACAGAGAAAATTGTGTGTAGGAAGCCTGCTTAGCTACAATGTGGACTGGCAGATATTTAGGCGGCATTTACCACTTGTTCCTCATGTGCCAGGCTCTTGTGTGAGCATCATGTATTCTTTATGTAACTGAATCCGTAAGACAATCCTATGAGGGGAGTAATACTATTATCTCCATCATACAAATAAAAAAATGGCACCACAGAGAAGTTAACCAAGGGGACTGAACTCATACAGATGGTTGCTATGGAAGCCAGAGATGACCCCAATGTCCATCCTGTTAGTAATCATGCCATGTGGCTCTCAGCAAATGGGGACTCCAAAAAGTTTCTGCTGCAACTCAAGATTCTTCCTTCCTTCTATCCATTCCCTTTGCTTTTAAGTTGTACAATATTATTCCACAAATGATCGCAATCCATGTGTTTCTCCTGCTCAATCGACGCATTGTATATGGCTCACAGAAAGGGATAAAGGGATGGGATTCAGGCTCCAGGCCAAGCAAGAATGGGAAGGAATCTTCAGATGCACAAAAACCATTTCCCACTAACAGACCAGAAAGCTTATTTATTCCCTGCAAGATTTTGCTTTTAAAAGAACAAGGTGCCTACGATCCCATAAAAGCACAAATTGATAAATCGGACTTCCTCAAAATTGAAAATGTTTGTTCTTTGAAAGACACCATTAAGAAAGGAAAAGACAAGCTACGAAATGGGGAGAAAATATCTGCTTATCAGGTATCTGACAACAGCTTGTGTCTAAAGTGTGTCAAGAATGTTTAAAACTCAACACTTAGAAAACAAATAACCCACCAGCAAGTAAGCAGCTGATGCTCCAATGGTGGAACTGCCTAACTCTGGATTTCTTGTTATAAAGGATAATAAACTGCTATTCTTTAAGCCCCTTTTAGTCAGTTCTTCTTCTATAGTAGCCAAAAGCATCTCAACGCACATCTCCCTCTGCCTGACAGATAACCAATAAGCAGGAGCTGCCTCTTTGTTGATCTGACTGTTACTAAACCCCAATCACCTTGTTGTGTGTACTTGGAGAAAGAGAGAGATTGAGAACCCATTATAGACCAGGTCCTCCTGTAGAGAAGTTGGGGACACAAATGGGTAAAACAGCTCCTGCTTTCAAAAGCTTACTTTCTATTAATCCACTCATGGATTGATGGGCACTTGGGTTGTTTCCACATCTTTGCAATTGTGAATTGTGCTGCTGTAAACATTCGAGTGCAGATGTCTTTATTATAGAATGTCTTTTTTTTTTCCTTTGGGTAGATGCCCAGTAATGGGATTGCTGGATCAAGTGGTAGTTCTGCTTTTAGCCCTTTGAGGTATCTCCATATTACTTTCCACGGAGGTTGTACTAGTTTGCAGTCCCACCAGTAGTGTATGAGTGTTCCTATCTCTCCACATCCACGCCAACGTTTGTTGTTTTGGGACTTTTTGATAAAAGCCATTCTCACTGGAGTTAAGTGATGTGTACCGTGGAGTACTACTCAGCCACAAGAAACAATGGTGATCTAGCACCTCTTGTATTATCCTGGATGGAGCTGGAGCC
>CAUYRT010041878.1:0-14422 GCA_963574885.1 Lepilemur ruficaudatus
AAAAAAAAAAAAAACAGTCCTGAAGGAGGTGCTGATAAAGAAGGCAGGGCCAGGGCAGGTCTTTTCACATGCTAATTCCTGCTTATTCTAGCAGTACCTGCAAACACAGCTCTAAACAGACTATTTCTAGTACAGGGAAAGGTAATTACACTCACAAAGGCACCTCTGTGTCGGGCGGGCACCAGGAGCCAGCAGGTCTGGGAGACGGAGGCTTAACAGAGACTCCAGCAGTGAATGCACATTGTCTAGCATGGGGGAAAATGCCAGACTGGGGACCCTGCAGCACTCAAGACAACAGTGGTGCACCTTGTGTCTGAGAAAGGTTATTCAATGCTTCTGGCACCTGTCGTCAGAGCCACCCACCCTTCTTTTCCTACCTTACAGGTTTAGAATTTATTTGGCATGTATAATTGTATATTTTGATCCTAAAGCTACAAACAATGGGCAGCATGTCACGTCTTGATCCCTCAGCATTCCTCTTGGTTTCCCCCAAGTGAGTTAACCCTTAGAGACACAGCCTGGCAGCACCTCTCCTGGCCAGTCGAGGGACGGCTAGACCCCACGTGTCTGGGATTTGCACAGGGTGAGTTTCAGCATCTTGCTGAGAAACATCACTGGTGCAAGACCCGTTTTATGACCATGTCATTGGTGTTAAAACCAAATAAGCTAGCTGACAACTGAAGTCTATCAAATGAACACTGAAATTACTTCGATTTGAATATAAAACACGAATGTCTGTTATTTAGTTTCTTTAGTCCAGGGACTTTTAATACATCAGTTTCTTCTTAATTTCATTGCAATTCTAACAAAATCATCTTGGCAACTCATAGGTTTTCTATAGGAGATGCCACTCTTGTCTCAGCTCTAGTTCTCTATTGTTCTCCTATTGTATATCGCTTTGCCATCAGCAATGCTCATCACTTAGATGGGCTGGAAACCCTAGATGTGACAGAGTTTTATCACATGGGATTTTAGTCCCCAAGCTGCCGGTCATGTCACCTTCACAAAGCTAATCTGCAAAACATGTCGCGCCCTTTCAATTTTTTTCTTTTCTTTCTTACCTTTTTCCTACACATTCCTCCCCTCCCCGCCCGCCAACACCCGCTTCCCCATTACCTGTTTGGAAGTTGCATGTGTCTTTTTCTACTCTAGGTGTTTACTCTAGAAATTTTAATATGCATAATGAACTTATAGCCTTTGTTACCTTTACTTTCCTTCTGTTTTCTTTTCATTTCCTTTTCCTTCAACTATGCTGGCAACCTGGCACAGTCAACACAGAGTTGGCATGAACCAGGCCCATAACCAGCTATTGGCTGCTGTTCTCCCAGCAGTGCAACACTTGCCGAGGTACAAGGCAACCGAGGCAGCTGCCTACAGCTGTTTACTTTCCTTCTGTACCACACACGTTTTATACTTTCTTCCACCATCGTCTCCCACCCCCAGTCTTTCTGATCCTCTGTCTCTCCCAAAGCACAGAATGAAGCTATTCTCTGAAGTTCACATAATCTAACTAGAAAAACTAACCCCCCCAAAAAGGAATATAATTGCCTTTGATCCTTTGCCTGAAATTTAATTAATCAGAGATTAAAACTCATATTACAGAGGAAGAGACTGAATATTAAACAGCACACTTAGAGCCCAGACAAACTTTGTTCCAAACCATTGTTTGTTCTCCAGTCCCATCCAATTTCCAGAAAGAATTATTTACTTACATTGTCTGAGCATTTGATCCGTTCATCCCCCTAAAAATCATTTACTCCTGAACCCCCATCTCTTCTTACCCTATGAAGAAGGTATATAAGCATCTGTATCCCATCGGGTTATTGAGTAGTCATTCTCCTGCAACTGTCTCATGCTATGCATATTAAAATACATTTGTATGCCTTTTTATCCTATTAATCAGCATTTTGTCAATTTTTTTTTCAGCAAATTCTGAGGGTGAAGGGTAAAGCTTTCCTTCTTTACCTCTACCTCTCTATGTCTCAATCTCTCTGTCTCTCAGAAATGCATTCTGAATAATTTATCTTTCAGTTCACTAATTCTCTCTTCACCTGTGCTTAATCTGTTGTTAATGCTATCTATTGAATTTAAAATTTTAATCATTATCAATATTCTCTTATTTTTAATTTTTTAAAACAAAACATTCATTATATATTTCTAATAATTTTAAATCTTTGTGTTTAGAATGCTTCCTATTGTTTTTGCTATCTCTTTTTAAATTGTCTTAATGCCTTGCCTGACTGGAGATTTTTTCATTGTGAACCACTTATTTTCCTTGGACCATTATCTCTGAAAATTCTTTTGAGGTCTGGGTTAAAGGTTGGTTCCTCTCTAGAGAGACTGTATTTGCTTCTGTCAGGCACCTGTGGGCACTGTCAATTCAAGACTATTTAAAAATAAATTCCCAACTTGAGGTTTTTCATATCATGCAAGAAACATACATACAGCCTGCAAACCCATGTGAGACCAGCCTGAAGTTCCTGATTCTCAGGGGAGGGTTTCCTTGAATATCCATTTTCTCTTTCTCCACTGAGAAGCAAGATAATTTTTCTCGCAGTTTTTTGTTTCTTCAATTTTGGTGCTGGTATGTCGGTAAGACTCATTCACTCTTACATACATCATGAAATGTAGTACATTTTAGATAACCTCACATATGTAGAATCATACAGTATTTGCCCATCTATGACTGCCTTATTTCACTTAATATAGTGTCCTCTAAGTTTATCTATGTTGTTAGAAACAGCAGGATTTCCTTCTATTTAAGGCTTAACAATATTTCACTATATAAATATACCATATTTACTTTATTCCTCTGTTGATGGACATTTGGGTTGTTTCCATATCTTACCTATTGTAAATAATGTTGCAATAAACATGGGAGTGCAGGTAACTCTTTGAGATATCTGATTTCAATGCTTTTGGACATATACACAGAAGTGAGATTGCTAGATCATACAGTAGCTCTATTTTTAACTTTTTGAGAAAACTCGGTGCTGTTTTCCATAGTGACTGCACCACTTTACATTTCCACCAAGAAGGATTCTAATTTCTCCACATCTTCGCCAACACTTATCATCTTTTGTGCTTTTGATAACAGCTATTCTAACATGTGTGAAATGATACCTCACTGTGGATTTGAGTCACGTTTCAAATAAAGATCAAACTGGACTGGAAACCCAGCCTCACCACTTACGAAGTACATGACCTTGGACAAATCACCTAAACCCGTCAAGCCTCTCTTTCCTCAGCTGTAACTTGGGGCTTAAGAAGAAACAGTTCCTGCTTCACTGGCTGTAGTGAGGATGCAACGATGTAAAGCAGACACAGCTTTAAGCACGGGGCCCAGCAGAGTAAGCACTTGATAAACACTAGCTCTAACGAGCTTGTGATCACATGCACACAACTCTCGCCCTAAACCCTAGCTCTACTTGCCTCCTCAAGATCCTAGCGCCATCTTCAGATGCTTCAATCCTTCCGTCTTCAGCGACTCTTCCCCTTTTTCTTGGGAGAACAGGTATCGTTCTCTCAATAAAATTAAACCAAACAATAATCTCTCAACCTCTTCTCCCCCCACCCTGAACACTATCCTTCAACTCTACTTTTTCTTCTAATTGCTGTACTCTTTCCCTTTGTTTTCCTTCACAGTAAAACCTTTAGTTTGAGTGGTTTATCTGTTTATTTTTCCTCGTATAAGTTTCCGCTTCCGCCATTCTACTTAAGTTGATTTCTTAAAGATAACCACTGACCATCATCTTTAATTCAAAGACCGTTCCCTGCCCTTCACTCCCCTGGGTCTCTGCAGCACATGACACCACTCTCCTGCTCCTCCTGCCTTCTAGCCCATTCCTCTGCTAGCTTCCACAACACTGTTCACTCCAGTTCTCTACCTGATAGCGCCTCTGCTATTTCCTCCACCCATACTGCTTTATGCCACCTAATTATGGGTGGGCTCTTGAGTTTCATCATTGGTTTCTCACCAGCTTGGAGACCTTAACCCCTCTTACAGCTTCAAGCATGCACAAAACTCTCCATGAGCATCTACAGCACCCATCCCTCTGACAGGCAGTAGTCTTAGATTCAATACGGTAGAGTAAGAAACACAACTGGACAGGGCACTCAGGAAACTTGGTCTCAGCCTCAGCCCTGCCCCTGCCTACTTAAGTCACTTAGCTGAATCTCAGAAGATTTCTAAGCCTCTATTTTTCAATTATAATGGTAACTATGGATAGAGGGTCTTTTAAAGATTTCTTGCAGCTTCTCAAAAATTCTGAAATTCTAAAGTTTATGTTATCACCATCCATTACAGGTGCTCAAGCCAGAAACCGGGGGATCATCTTTTAATCGTCCTCTACTTTCCACTTTTGATCATTTCCCAGAACTTTGTAGGACTTACTTTCAAACATCTTTTAAATACATCACCCCTCCGACAGCTCTTCCCCACTGCACACGTGTTATACTGTATTTATGTGGCTGACTGCCCCCACGAGATGGTAAAGTCCTTATATAGCCCTGCCATATGTTACCAAGATAAAATTGATAAACTGAGGAAATTTCATGAAACTTATTAATTCAAAAAAAAGCACACGCCCCTTGACAACTTCATTGCTAGAAATGTATCCTTTGCATACATTCACAAAAGTATGAGCGCTAAACTAGAAATAACGTAACACTCATCGATAGGAAACTGATTAAAAAACTTTAAAAAGATTTTATACAACTATTAAATAAAAGGAGGAAAGAGCTTTAAGATATATGTTTAGAAAGAGTCTACTTGAGTTAAAATACAAACATTATATAGAAATATTGATATGGATACAATCTGTGTGAGAGGCAGACAGTGATAAGTAGAAAGTGTTTTTATTTTTCAAGGATATATAAAACCTTCAGCAGTGGCTACCCTTTGAACAGAATGGATGAGTAAGGGGTAGAGACAGAATTTTACTTTCCTTCATATACCTTTCTAAACTATTTGATTTTTTTTTGAAATATAAACTTATATTTTACTTTTTAAAATAAAAAAAAATCAAACAATATCCCTTTGAGATAACTAGCAGAATAAACAAGAATGTACTGATATATCATTACTTGCTTCCTAAATTTACGGACAATAGCTCCAATGATTCATTTATACACACACTATGGATGAATACAAACGTGTATATGTATAGATGAAAAATATATTTGAATATTCTGTCATATATAGTGGGACAAAATAAATACCTTTGACTAGAACACAGCAGACCCAGCCCACATTCCTAAGTGACCTCCCATGCTACAGCCAAAGTTTAATTTGTGCTTACAGAATTTGAAAACTGTTTTCAACAATGCTTGATGGATTCTAGCTGCTGTTGCTTCACTGGCCATTTTTTTTGTCCTCAAAAAGAGACATGAACTGTTCCACTGATTCCTAATGAAACATCTTCTGGCCTGTATTAGCTGTGCTGCCATTTAATGTTAAATGACAAGTTTCATTCCATTCCTAATGTACAATTCGTCCCCTCATTAAAGCTTTGATGACTCCTATGGAAAAGGTAATGTTCAAAAGGAGATCTATACAACTTTCTTTTCTATGTCAAAATTTATTTGACTTATTTTGTCATCCTTAAGGGGCTTATGCAAGAAACAAAAGCTATCCAGGGAAAGGGAATTACAACCTCATATATTCTTAAGTAGCACATGTTGTAGATTTTTTTCCTTAACTCCATTTTATATTCAAATAGTTCTCTCAAAGGCACTTAATTATTCTGCCTTTACTGTAAATCAACTACCTTCCTCGTGCTATAACTAAATCTCTAAATGTTGCCATCTTGGAGGGGGGCTTTGTTGATACAGTTCACTATATCTGCTCTAAACTATTTCTAACATTAGGAATGTGACATGTTTACCGTTTCCCACTTTATTTTTGCAGTTGCAAATGTATTTCTAAAGCAAGCATTCTAATTGCCATTTACTGGGAAGTCAGAATAGTTTGGTATTTTGCAAGTCAATTCAGGAGAAAAAGAGAAAGCTAGGTTAAGTCCAATTTAGGCAAGGTTAAGCTCAGCAGGCCTAAACACACAGACAGAGCCAACCCTCCAGGGTCCTGCATTATAATGCTAACAACAGCAAACAGAAGGACCCAGAGAAGGAAAATGAAGATGACTTGTCCCAACCAAAACTAGGACAGTGGTTCTGTTTTTAAAGACCCACCTGGAGGGACACATATCAGGCTTAAAAGTACTGTATTAGGTCACCCCTGGTCATTTGTACATTTCTACCCAACTAAGACTGGAAACAGGGAAAAGCTTTATTAATAAAAAACACTGTCCTGAAACAAAAACGCATGAAACTACACAGCAATGCCAAGGCTGTGGTGCTCCCTAAAAAGGTAGCTCTTAACCTGCCAAAGTGATTTCTGGCCAAGGAGCGGTGTGGTGGGGTAGGGTGAGGGGGGCAGGGCCTGGAGAAAAGAGGTTCACAAGAAAGTAAGCCTGAGGCTGACAGCTGGGAAAATATAAAAGAGGGTCACCTAGCGTGGTAATATAAGAGAAGCCCACATCAGAGAGAGGTGAACAGAATTTAGCTGATACAGATGGCCAGCAGGAAGGTCGAGATTGCCAGGTCACTCTCTTGCCATGACATCCGGTTTTCAGAAGCTCAAAGTGGTACTGCCTTTACTTGGTAATTACCAATCCACCAGAAAGGGCTTGGAAGGCATCACCAAGCCCTGTGGAATGCCTCTGAACTAGATTAAACCACTACACTAGTAATTAAACTAACTTTATATGGGAGAGCTCTCTTGCTCAAACTTGAGCAATCCTGCTCATTTCAGGAAAGCAATTTTAGCACAAAAGTGGAAACAAGAAACTTCTGAGCCTCAATTCCAGCTCAGATACCATGGTTGGCAGCCTCTGTTCACCTAACTACAAAATCAGGATACCAACTGCTTCCTGGGAGTGTTAAAGGGGATTAAGATTATGAAATAATGTGAAGATGAAAAGCACTAAGTCCTAGTCTTGTATCATTTGCAGGTAGTTTAACAGTCTCTGTTTCTGTATCTGCAAACAAGTTTTTACCATCTCATCCATCTAGACACTTCGATAATAGTCACTGCCATAGTACCTAAGTGTTTTCTACCAGACAGCCCGCTGAAAGACTGTTTGGCAACCTGTCAAAATGACATGCTGCTACTTTGTATTATAGACTGCAAGAGCTTAAAAATTTAGAAAAGACGATGATTTTTCTTCAAATTGATCACTGCTATGCCTCGTGACAATACTGTTTATTTTTTACAGCTGGGTAATAAATTGGTAAGCAAAACAGCTATAGAACATTGTGTTACACTTTGCAATCACCGATTGAGCATTTGAAGTGCTACTTTAAAAAGTCTGCATGTTTATTCCTAAACACTCCAATGCCTGAATATAAGGCAAGTTTTCCCCCACTAAAATTAATCCCAGCAAAGAGGGTGTCACATTATATTTGATACTGACAAAGTCTCAGATCATGGGGTACTCTTCCAATCACTTGACCTAGAGAAGTGCAGAGTACCATTTTGGGGAAGGCAGATTCACCCGGAACAACCTCAATTATTACTAACTGTGGATGTTTACCGACCTCCCCTGCAGAACTCAGGTTAAAAAGAAAAGAGTAAAAAAGTCTTGGTGGAGGGGGCTTGGACCCCACAAGTGCTGTGTTGAATGTCAAAACAAGTCATTTAAAGTTCACTCTAAAAAGTAATACGGCAAGCTGCTACATTATAAGGACTAGTTATATCCATTCAGGATGAACTGGGAAAAGGAAAAAAGAAATCACTGTCTTAATGTCACGTGTCTATGGGATAAAAGTTCCAGGAACAATATTGTACATACAGATCAAAAGCGCTTCCTCTTACAAAGCTTGGAATAAAAATGAAGACAACGTACCCTATAAAACCATGTTAACAGATGATCCAAAAGGTAGATTAAGTGGTAATCAAGATGCTGATCTGAATTCATATGAATAATTTGCATGAAATATTTCTTCATGTGTATATAGAAACAAAATATTAATTTTATATATACAATGTGATTGTATATATTTCTGCATAAATAAAGGAAATTATTTTAAGTAGACGTTTGGCTTTTCTCCCTATATCACTAAAAAGTTTACTTATTAAAGTTGGTATAAAACATTTTTAAAAATCTTCTCATTGAAAAATGGTGAACATCTTATGTTTGATATAGCCTTATAGCTGGGCATACAGGAAGGTCATTCTAGTATATTGCATTATAACTTTCTGGTAGAGGAGTATGAATAACAAATTTCAAGAATCCTCTAAAAGTTTGATTTTGCAATCATTCTGTTTTTTTTTTTTTTTTGAGACACAGTGTCACTCTGTTGCCCGGGCTAGAGTGAGTGCCATGGCATCAGCTAGCTCACAGCAACCTCAAACTCCTGGGCTCAAGCGATCCTTCTGCCTCAGCCTCCCGAGTAGCTGGGACTACAGGCATGCGCCACCATGCCCGGCTAATTTTTTCTATGTATTTTTAGTTGGCCAATTAATTTCTTTCTGTTTATAGTAGAGACGGGGTCTCACTCTTGCTCAGGCTGGTTTTGAACTCCTGACCTTGAGCTATACACTCGCCTCGGCCTCCCATAGTGCTAGGATTACAGGCGTGAGCCACGCGCGCGGCCCAACTTCTGCTTTTAATCAGTGGCTTTATACATTTAAGGGGAAAATCATGGACAAATGCCAGGAGGGAACAGCAAACAGCTGTATATGGGCAGTGCAGGTTCATGAGGAGAGAAGAGGAAGGAAACTATCGTGACATGGGGGTGAGGAATGGGATCCAGAGAAACGAGGGAGGGGTAAGTGTGCCAGGTATGAGGATCCGCAAATGAATAGTATATACAGGTATGTTTCACTTCACCGTAGGAGATAACGTCTCTTCCAGATATTTCTGTAAGCCACCTTTTCCTTACTGAATATACAAATAAGACTAATCTTCCATGTGAAGAGTGACTATTTGTCAGTCTTCTTCAGAACACATCCCAGAATTGCAGTTTTTTTAGGCTATGTTTTTATAGGAGTTACTGAGGGAGGGAAGGGAGAGTTCCCTATTATAATATTTATATGTATAAGAAAATGATAACCATATTTGAATCCCTCACTCCTTGGGAAATCCTCAAGTGTTTTAAAATTGTGCATCCTCAAGAGCCAGTGATTTTTATGAAATTGATGCTCTACATTGTAGATGGAATATATTTTAAACAAGAAGAGTATATTTGTAATAATATGAAAAAATAGGGGAGTAATAATTCTTTGCATGCCTATCTCCACTAGAAAATGAAGTGAGTTTATAACTGTAATACTAAAAACATCATGATATAGGAGAAAACCAGGTAACCAGACTTTCGAACCATATAATCTTTGAAACTGTATTATCTGTAGTAATTAGGTTTAGGGTAGAAGATATGTCTGATGTTAATATGGTGGAAAGAAGTTTTCAATAAATGCTTTCAGGATGATTAGTTGGTGATAAAGGTAGAATCAATGTAAAATCTCATCTCATACCATAGATAATAATAAAATCTTGATGGAATGGAGAAATGACAGTAAGGTTAGATTTTTAAATAAAAAGAGGAGGCCTGGGGGTATAATTTTAAGCTCATGAGAAATAGCTAAACTATAAAAAATGGTGACTATTTTTTAATGTATACAAATTTCTAGCTTCTTCCTATGAAACAGGACATGGTTACAGAGACTTTCCTGACGAGGTGATGGAATGGAGCCCAATCTCAGGTTTTTCTCACCTAGAAACAAAAAATGTAGGAAATTTATGTAACGTAAAGCACATCAACCACCTTCAAAGAATAGAAGAGGAACGACATTTGAAGTGTGTTAGGACATCATGGTTAATTTTATGTGTCAACTTGGCTAGGACAGGATACCCAGATAGACGATCAAACATTATTCTCAATTTTTCTGTGAATGTATGTTTTAGATGAAATTAACCTTTAAATCAGTAGACTTTGAGTCCTCCATAATGTGGGTGAGTTTCATCCAATTGGGTGAGGGATTGAATAGAAAAAGATTGACCTCCCCAGAGGAAGAGGGAATTCCACCAGCTGACCACATGTGGACTCAAACTACACCTCTTCCCGGTGTCTCCAGCCTGCTGGCTGATTCTCTTTCTGTAAAGTTTCCACAATCGTGTGAGAGAATTCTTTAAAATAAATCTCTATTACCATATACATATATATATATATATTTGTGTGTGTGTGTGTGTGTACATATGCTTGCCTGGAAAGTATCCAACCATGTTACATTTTATTGTTACATTAACAATGGCTGGATGCTTTCTGGACAGCCCTTGTATATATTTATATATAGGTACACATCCTGTTGGTTCTGTTTCTCTGGAGAACCCTCACATATGCAAGCTGGGAAGCCAAGCCTTGTCCACCTCCTACATTTCTCCATCCTCCCCTTTGAACAGGAGGAGAAGACTGCAAAGGACAAAATTTGTTGAAATTGATCCAAGGCCCTTGTTTGCTGCCAGCCGGGCAGCAGCAACTCCAATATTGAGTGTGTAGTCTGAGGAAAAGATTCAAGAGACCCCTCTGCTTTTGCAGGACCTTAGTCCCTGCTACTTCAGCAATTGACACACACTTCCTGGTGAAATACCTTAATGAACATACTGTGCTGATTACAGGAATGTCACTCAAATTATACCAGAACTGATACATTTAA
Source organism: Lepilemur ruficaudatus (assembly GCA_963574885.1). NCBI lineage: Eukaryota > Metazoa > Chordata > Mammalia > Primates > Lepilemuridae > Lepilemur > Lepilemur ruficaudatus. The sequence goes on from CAUYRT010041878.1 coordinate 10,715, forward strand.
TAAATGTATTTAATAAATAAACCTCACTAGCTCTCAGGGAACAATGATCTTATTCATTCACATTCCTTAGCTCTTTGCTACACAGGCAGAGTTTTTGCTATTGAGGTGTCAAGATGGTTATTCAAAGTGACAGTGAGAATATTCTTCTATCATTAGTATTTGAAGTCTAATATTAGTAATGAATCTGTGCCATTAAGAAAGAACCGTTAAGAGTTGTTTAACGCACCGTTAAACAAGGATAGCTTTTTCTGGATGGTATTGTGTTTCATACCCAGATTGGCAGCTCTACCTGTTCCCTGGAGCCCCATAGTATGGGAAGGGGGTGATCCTAGGCAGGGAACACTGGTCTGCACAGCAGGCTGTAGGCAGGGAGTAAGTCTCTCTGTTCCTGTAACTGCCAATCCCAAGGAGTCCGTGACCTGCCTGAAGGCAGAATGTCATTCTCTTTGTAATAGTCCAACGGTAAGGAAACAGGCTATGACAACATAGAATCTGTTCTTGCTGAGGAGTAGGTTTTTTGCAGCAGGAAGAGGAATCCCCAGGAAGTGGTAAGGTTTCTGCATAGATCTGAAACCAGCTCTCCACTCTTTGTTGAGCCCTTGTCACACGTGGCTACCAGGAGGCTGTCTTCCCCTGGGAGGTTTTCAGAAGCCCCAACACAAGCCCCACTGAATCCTGCTTTCTCTTTCCTTTTAGCTACAGCTACTATTACATCACTCAACGGAAATCCAGGAAAAGCTCTTCTGCAGATGTTTCTGCAAAACCTAGAAATGTTATGTCACTTCTGCTTTCTACTTGTGGCGTTTTGCCCTTTAGGGAAATCGTGAAGCCTGAATGACAACACAACAGAAAGCAGCTCTGTGAATGGACAGGAGGGTGAAGGGAGTGAATGACTAAATCCTATGGGGAGTCTCCCTTGAGAGGAAGGAAACCCAGGTGATATGGGAGTGTGTCCTCGAATGCTAAGTATGAGGATGGGAATGTGCCAGGTGCTAGCATCAGTAAATAAACATCACAGTGTTTGTACACTTTGACCTAATGCTTATTCCCCTGTCTCAGGTATTTATACAAGCCACAATTTTTTGACTGAATATAAATGGGACACTTCTTTGAAATGAGGAGTGACAATTTTTGAGCTCTCTAAAATTTGTGACAGAATATGTTTTCTTAGGCTGTCTTCTTTGGAAGCCGATTACTAAAGGGTAGGACACAGTTCCTAAGAAATTTATAAAAAGACAAATAATACTCTCATCTATGGCTATTAATATATGAAGAAAAATAGGAAAATGCCTACCATATTTTGCCTCCTTAGTCGATAGAAGCTACTGTGTTAAGTGCTTTAAATGCATGTGTTCATTTAAGATTCACAGCAAGTATATAAATATGTTGAACCCATTTTATTTATGAGATAACTGAGGCTTGGAGAGATTAAGTGGGTTTCTCAACATCACACATACATGCAAGCAGAATGGGATTTCAGTGTAAAACTCTTTATTATTATTTACATCTGATGTTGTAAGCTTGGTATTCTGAATTTCTATAATAATTGTTAAATCTCTTTTTACTTCTGAATTACACACTACTCTTTCTTGCTGTCTGGATTTCCTTGGTTCATGTTGTATTTTCACCTTATTTTGACCAATTTTTTTTCTTAACCTTAACATTGAGAAAGAGATTCTCTGATCCAGTTTCCCAATTTTATTTTATGAAGGAAGTTTGCCAGTTTTACTAATATTCAATGTAGTATTACAATAATGATCAATTATAATTGTAAATAACTTAATATATTATGATTTAAAGTAAATAAGATAATAAACAAAATAATATGATTTGCCAATATATCAAAGCCATAAAATCTATCTAGAGACATACATATTTTGAAAAGGAAAAACTAAGCAGATAAAAAAAATAATCCACATTCTTTTCCAGTTTCAACTCTGTTTCTCCCCTCTATTTCAAAGGCAAACCTCCCACAACTGTCTATGTACCTTATTACTCATTTCTCTTCTCTCATTCTCTCTTCTGCCTACTCCAATATGGTTTCTGCTGATTAATTCCTCCAAACCAGCTCTCACTGAGATTGCCGTGACATCTATTTTCCTGATGTAGTGGGCAGTTCCAATCCACGTTTTCCATAACTTCATTGATTCTTCTTTAAGCACGTTTATTTCCTTAAATACACTTTCGTCACCATTCTCCCTCTTCCGTCTAATGTAAGGTATTGCACCTCTGTTTCCAGAGTGGCTCTTCTCTCCTTTCCCTTTAAATGTGGAATGTCCTCAGAATCAAGCTTAAGTCCTTTTCTCCCTCTACTGTCTCTCCCCACATGACCACCTCTATTTTGGGGCTTTCAATTGCCAGTTATGAAGTTCCAGGCATTGCATTCCTTGCAAATTGCAAACTCATGTATCCCACTGGCAAGGGACATTTTCACTTACATGTTTAATAGTCAGTGTATAAAGAATATCCCTGCATTTATTTTTATTTCCTGACATGCTTTGGTCTATCTTCTGCTGAGAGGATTTTATTAGTTAGTTGTCCCTTCTTCTCATTATAGCATTAAACATCACTGAGATGAACTAAGTATGATTATTGTTTTTAGTTTTCTCACCCTACAAAAATCAAAGTTACAAGAGAGCAGGAACCGTATTTTTTACGTTCACCTCTATATTCTGACTACAACACACAACCTAGTTTAGAGAAAATCTCTTTTTACCTGTAACTTGAATGTAAGAATGATGGATAAAGAATTGTGTCATCCATCCTTCAATTAGGTTATACAATCAAGCCAAGCATTTCATTCTAAAGAATAAACAAATACAGAACTTTTCTATAGTAAAAACTTAATAAACAATAAATTGACTGCATATAGAAAACACATTTTATTATATCAACCATAGTGTAAAGATGCACATAATATTATATGAACAAAAATAATTTAAATCTTATGAATAGTTAAATAAATAAATATTTAAATACATAATAAATAGATTCATCAGCATGGTCATCTGTCAGCCGGTAGTACCTAGAGAGTTGAAGACAATGTTGCTTAACACTCCTGAAAATATTTGAAGCACTTGAGTCAATTCATGTCATGGTTATAGCAGATATGAGAGGTTTTCAATTGGCAGAACTCATGAAAGTGTGAGATAGTTTATTAGTCAATATGAATCATTTCCATGCTGGATCAGTCTCATTCCCCTCTCTTTAATCTTTCTTGCAAGGCTGTTGATGAAGAGATGGATTTCATGATTTCTGCCCTGACAACCTCCCAGGCACAAGGGCTGTATTTCTTCTCTTTCAGGTAGAGAGTGATTCTTTGGAAGTATTTCCTCACAGCCAGGATGGAGTCCTCATTCAGCAGGGGAGTCTCTTCCACTCCCACGTCCTGCATCAGACAGGCTTCCAGCTCTTCCAGCTGCTGATAGAGTCCAGCGCAGAGTTTGTCCAGGAGGGTCTGATCCCAAGCGTTAGATGAGTCCTTTGTGCTGAAGAGGTTGAAGATCTGCTGGATCATCTCGTGGAGGACAGAGATGGCTTGAGCCTTCTGGAACTGGTTGCCATCAAACTCCTCCTGGGGGAATCTGAAATCATTTCTGTCCTCCAGGCAGGAGAGAAGAGAGATTCTCCTCATTTGTGCTAGAAGTCTCAGGGCCCTCCTGTTACCCAGGCCATGGGTGTGAGGCAGATCACAGCCCAGAGAGCAGA